>MQRK01230650.1:0-17718 GCA_001938485.1 Girardia tigrina
CGAACGCCCACCAGTGGGGTCGAATGCCCACCAGTGCCGCCGAATGCCCACCAGTGGGGTCGAATGCCCACCAGTGCCGCCGAATGCCCACCAGTGCCAAGGAACCAATCAGAAGCGTTTCTAAGGTGATCGCGACCGTTGCTATGGTAACCGCGACCGTTGCTATGGCGATCGCGACCGTTTCTAGGGACCCAAGGAGCCAATCAGAAGCGTTTCTAAGGTGATCGCGACCTTTGCCATGGTAACCGTGACCGTTGCTAAGGTGATCGCGACCGTTGCTAAGGTGATCGCGACCGTTGCCATGGTAACCCCGCGGGGTAACTGGTTACGTAACCATGGCAACCACGGTAACTAGTTACGACCCCCCCGGGGGGGGATCATGTGGGGAGAACATACATTTTCCCTCTACTCACTAGTATATAAAATATCTTTATTTGGTAATAAGAAACAATTGAACAAAAGGACGTAGAAAATACGAAAAGACTTTTGGTTCACCCTAATATTTTTAAACCTATTATCGATTTGGTATTTTGAATCCTTTGTTTAATTTCGCAAAATATTCCCACTCTACAGATTTCACTGACAGCATTTTGATGGATAAATTCTTTTTTCTGTAATTCTGCGTAATTATTAACAATATTATGTAATAGTTAAAGTATTGAATAAGTATAATCATACCAAAAAAAATTTTCGTGTACAAGCTTTTATAATTTATCATATGTTTGCGGTTCTGTATCTATTTCACCCACTTCCCACATTTTTTGACTGAATTATCAAAGCCTACTAGGCGAAAACCCGCTTTCTATTTGCATTTAGATGTAGCAAATTTCAAAGCCTACTACTGAGGAAAACATGAGAATGACACTTTAATTACTTTTTGCGGCCAAACTAAAGGCGATAGATGAACAGTGATAGTGAAAGTGTATTGTCACCTAAAATACATCAGTCCTGAAAGTTTCATGTCGCTAGGGGAACGGGAAGTGGGTGAATTTTCGATCGCAAGATTTGATGCATCCAGACAGACAAACAAATGAAACGTAATAAAAGCTTGTAAAAAAACTTAACAAAACTTAGGATTTTTTAATAATCAGCTTCATGAAATCTTTAAACCAATTAATATTATCGATGAAATTGTTTTCATATTTTATTATAAAAATTGATTATTAATTTTACAGTTTTTATTTACATTTTAATATTGTCCGATTAATCCGACGGTTCAAAACATTTAAAATATCAATCCTCCTTTCGGGTGGAAGAAACACAATCCTAAAATCAACATACAATATACACCATTCGAAGATATTCCTCACACTCAACAAAATTATTTAACAATTTTTTTATTTTACAAAATTTATTTTCAATTATCTCAAATTTTAATTCTTTCATGCTCTGCAATTAGTATGTTAATGTATTTTACTTTATTCATTAGCAACCTTAGCCTATCGTAATTTTTATTTTGATTATCGAAAAATAAGAAGAAACTACAAGCAACCTCTTGAAAATTATGTTCCAAATGAAATTTCAATAACAGAATCAGTAGACCAATTTGACTTCTTCGATATTAAATCTATTAGTAAAATCGATACAAAAAAACTCAAATAAATTTATTGGTTCAAAAATTATAAATTTTTAAAAATATATTCAGAAAAAGGAAAACTTGAGGGAAATTAGCATAGAGAAGAAGTAGTAAATCACTGATTTATTATAGTGATTCTTTTATGAATTCTTTAAATTTAATTTTTTAATTTAAAATATTTTCAATTCTAAACTTTTCCAATATTTTAATTTATAAACATTTTTTACTCTAAAATTTCTTCCGCCATATTTTATTGTATGAAATATTTGAAAATATGTTGAAAATTCTTCTGATAGATTTCAAATATTAAAATTCAAAAATTTATGTGAGCTCCGCAAAATCCTAGCAATGTGTAAATGTTGTAACAAATAACAGTTCAAATAATAATTTGGGCCCCAAAAAACTAATTTCTAGATGATTTGTTGTCATTTGCAATCAGCAAATGATTTTTATTTTATTATAAAATTTTCGTATTTTTATGTATCGAAAGAAAGTTTAGAAAAACTAATAAAACATATTTTAAGCCTTCAAAATCTGATTTAATATAAAGCGTAAACAATTTACTGAAATAAACAAACTGGAGTACAAATCAGACCGATTTACAAAGTCGAGGACATATTGAAATCAAATTAAAATCATGATCAATGTTGTTGAATCGAACTGGTAGGCGGTCGTTTGAATATACGCCACAGTAAATTGCGTTTGAATATTGTTCCCTTATATCGCCGATTTATTTATTCAGTTTATTAATCTGAATCAGATAACACAGGACATATCGCGTCATCGCCAAATAGATTCACTTTCAATCTGTTTTCGGTTTTGCTTTTATTTTTGATTTTAGACTTTTCTTCAATTTTTAATTAAAAATTGTTTAATAATTGTTAGGAACGACATTGGTCACATAAATGTCTCCTGCTGCTTCCGACATTCAAATAACAAAAAGAAATAAGCCTGGATCAAAATAATTTATTAATCGACAACTTTTGAATTTTCCACAAAATTTCTGTTTATTTAAACAACTGAATTAATTTGAGGATATTTTTAGTATTTCTATTTTTAACCGTTTCTTATAAATATGGATATATATATATAGATATTTAATAACATTAATAATTATTTAAATGTTGAGAATTAAAATATCTTATAAATTATACTTACAAATCTTACATCCCCTTTTTTTAAGATTTTTAATTTCTCAACGTTACGGGTGACTACTTTGTTGACGGAGTTACGAAGTATGTAGCTCCTATCGTGGATTTTGTCTATGATTGTATATGGACCTTCGTACTTGTCTTGGTGCTTGTCTCGAATCTCTTTCTTTATCCAAACCACCTCCCCTATCTGAAAATGTCGTCGTGTTATATCGGTGTTCTTTATTTGTTTCTCTCTAATATTTTTAATAATATCTGCCGGGGGCATCTTGTTCATTGGTAACCAACCCGAACGGTTAATCTGCCTTCCAAATACTACCTCTGCGGGAAT
Source organism: Girardia tigrina (assembly GCA_001938485.1). Classification (NCBI taxonomy): domain Eukaryota; kingdom Metazoa; phylum Platyhelminthes; order Tricladida; family Dugesiidae; genus Girardia; species Girardia tigrina. The sequence goes on from MQRK01230650.1 coordinate 3,059, forward strand.
GAAACCTGTCGTTTTCTGTACTGTGGCGTTCAAACTAAATTCTATTTCAGGAAGTTGTGTAGCCCAATTTGTTTTGTCTCTGTCTTTCAACGAAGCATTTATATATTCCCGTATCGTTCTGAATTGCCTTTCTATGATTGCGTTAGTATTATGGTGGTATGGGCTGGAAAATATAAAGGTAGTGCCTACTTCTGCCGTTAGGTCTGCCATCTTCTTAGATATGAAGCTTTTTCCACAATCCACATGTATTTCTTTAGGTGAGCCAAATTTCATAATCCAATTCTTATTGATGATGTTTACAATTGTGTTTTCTTCTTGCGTTGCACATGCCGTCAGAACTATGTATTTACTGAAGTGATCAATAATAGCGATAATATATTTTTCCTTTTTCAATGTTTCTCTAAAAGGCCCGCAGATGTCAATGTATATTTTCGCGAATGGTTCATCTGACTGTATCTTTACTATTTTTTCTGTCGTTTGTGTTGTCAGTGGTTTTGTCTTTTGGAATGAAATACAACCTTCAAGTGTATCTTTTACGGTTTTCCCCCTTTTATTCATGTCGAAATCGTTCTTGATGTATTTTTTTAATTTTTTTGCCGCACCTGCATGACATAATAATTTATGGATGTGTGCAATAAATTCTGTTTTCTTGTTATCTGGTATCCATATCTTTCCGTCTTCCGTATAGACTGTTCCATTCTTGACGATAAACCGTCCCCCGTCTGTTGACTCCTTAATCATCTCGATATCCTTGTCATTTTCCTGCCAGTATGAGATCGTTTTTATTGGAGACATCGTTAATATTCGTGTTTTCATTTTGTGTTTCTTTGCGTCTTCATGCTCCATCAAACATTGTGTACACGTACCACAATCTTTTCTTGACAACATGTCCGCGTTTCCGTGTTGTGAACCTTTCCTGAATCGCATGTCAATGTCTAAACTGCTGAGGTAGTTGAGCCAAGTCTGAAACTGTGCAGTGATCGGTTTCCTTGTATTCATCGTAGATGTTATAGCCTTATGGTCCGTCCTAAGGACGAATCGTTTCCCCTACAGCTAATGCTTGAAATGATCACAAAAATAGTATTAAGACAGAAGTTATTTTCTGCTTATGCAATATTCTTTCTCATGGCTATTCATCGCTTTCGACCCGTACGCGATCACGAATTCCCTTCCTAAAACATCCGTTTGAGATAGTACCGCCCCAATGGTATCGAAGCTGGCGTCAGTGTCTAATATGAATTCTTTCTTAAAATCTGGGAACGTCAGTATCGGGGCTTCCATTAAAGCTTTCTTCATTTCGTCAGAAGCTGTCTCACAGGCATCTGTCCAGACTAGTTTCGCCTGATTATTCCCACACATACTTTCCAGGGCTCTGGATTTTCTTGCATAGTCTTTATTTATTATAAAGTCATTTATTTATAGTCATATTTATTAATTATATGTCCTAGAAATTTGACTTCTTTTCTCAGGAATTTGCACTTCTCGAGATTCAAACGGAGTCCCGCGTCGCCAACTCTCTTGATAACTTCTTCTAGGACTGTATAGTGTTCGTCTAAAGTCTCGGTGGCCACTAAGATTTCATCTAAGTATACTGATGCCCCACTCTTTATAGTTGCGAGTATTTTCGTCATAACTTCTTGAAATGTACCGGGAGGTGCCGCTATTCCAAATGGCATTCTTGTGAAACAAAATTGGCCCGATTTTGTCGAAAAGGCTGTTTTTTCTTGTGACTCCGGGTCTAGTTCGATCTGATAAAATGCGTTACCCAAGTCTATTGTACTGAAATACTTTGTCCCGTGTAAGGTATCCATCATCTCTTCCGCATTGGGCATGGGAAAGGCTTGTCTTTCAGTAATTTGATTTAACTGTCGGAAGTCTAAACATAATCTCACGTCTGCACTTTCTTTCTTCCACACGCATACTAATGGGGTATTCCAAGGGGAGTTACACTTCCGAATGATTCCCTTATCGAACAGATTTTTGATTGTTTCTTCTATTTTACCTTCTAAATGCATCGGTTGTCTCCGAGGTTTCATATTTATGGGTCCACCATTGGTAACAATCTTATGGGTTTTCAGTTTTGTACACCCTATATCCCATTTATTAGCCATGAAAACAACCTTGTGTCTGGAAATTATATCCATCAATCGAGGAGACTTCTCCAGATCTATATTCCTCCTTATTTTTTCCATTCTGTCCTCATTCGTTATTCTTTAACCGAATTTAGCCTCAATGTCGCAAATAAATTCCTCTGGTTTGTCAAGTGCTATGTCAATCCATTGTAATTCGAGACCCAGTTGTCTCTGCATATCAATTCCAGCGATCAGTGCTGGGCTAATATTCTTTACCACCACAAATATAATTTTCGCTTCTCTTTTGCCAATCGACACTTCTAATTCCACTTTCCCTAACACTTCTAATTTACTGTCGTTCGCACATCTTAACTTTCGGTTGACGGTTCTATCTTTGCACTCGATATGCGGTTAGCTATGTCCGCACCCATGACATTGACTCTCGCACCCGTATCCAATAAACAATCCACATACATGCCGTGAATTTTCACATTTAAGCTCGATCTCCCTTGCATTTTTTTCGTACGATATAATCTCAGTGGTCCTGGTTCCCAGTGTTTTATCTGTTGTCCTGATTTCGTAGATTCCGTTTGTCTCTCTTTTTTTAAAAAAATGGTTGCCCTGAAATTTCACATTTTGTTTATAGCGCAACCGATAAACAAACAAACAAACACACTTTTAGACAAATATTCTCTTTAGACAATTATCTCCTGAATATTTCTTATTATCACATTTAGAGTCATCCTAACTCGCGGAAGATCGTTCACCATTTGACATCGTTCTAATTGGTATTTTATTTCTCTTTATAATGATGATTATTCGAACAATTTTTCTAAATCTTTTTAAAATGTTTATTATAAATTATAATTTTAACTATTTATTTATAAGCATTCAAAAATAAAAAAATGTAATCAAATTGTGAAAAATGAATTTATCTTAAGATTTTATTCGTTTTATTTATATCTATTTAAATACTTTTCTTTTTTAAAAAAAATATTAAACTTTTTTTAATTGTTTAATTTTAAAAATTTAAACTTATCAAATTATTATCATTTCATTTTTAATTATGTTCGAATAATCAAGCAATGTAAATACAAAAAATACCAATTTTCATCTGGGTGGGAGAATCACCATTCTAAGTTCAACTTACTCGAATAAACATACAACATTCATACAATTTAATTATTCCTCACAATATCTATATTATTTTTTGTTATATTAACAATGAAATTTGAAATATCGACCAAACACAATGCAATTCACATTCGTTCAAATCAATATTTAAATACCAAAAGTTTTTTTATTTTCATCTAGTTGAGGGGTAGGGGGCCTTGTATTGACTGTTAGATGAGAACTGTAATTAAAATTCTTTTTATATAGACTAGAAATATGTAATGATTAACGGGTTTACCGTTTTTATTTTTTTAATAAATATAATATTTTTTTGAAAAAAAGTTTAAACCAAGACTTTGTTTGATTGGTTGCAAAAGCCACGATTTAATCTTGTGTGATAAAATCGGTATTTTACCTTGATATAGATCATGGATATGAATGATATCTCTAAATTTAAATTACCGTATTTTCCGGTAGATAACGCACGCGTTATTTATACAAAAATGATAATTTTTGTCAAAATATAAACATGTAAATCCTGTACTGATGATAACGATGAATACCTCTAGGTATACCACCATGCCTGCTATGCACGTTTTCTATGCAGAAAAAGGGATGCCAAAAAAGTAAGAGCTGCGCGTTATCTACCGGAAAATACGGTATTCAAAAATAATTGTTTTACAATACACTTAAATTTATATTAAACAAAGTAAATTTGATACTAAACAGATTACATAAAATGATTTCGTGACAATTGTGGAAAGACAATTGCGTACATAAATATTTAATCAAAAATATTTATTAAAGAAATTGATTATTTAATATAATCAAAAATTCAAGTGAGCAGCGATAAATACTTTGGTTAAAAGGTTCAATTAAAATATTTATCATTACCCAAAAATTACTCCATTCTCTTCTCAGTAATGTTCTGATTCTGTTATATTTATAACAGTGATTTTCTGCTTGTATTATTTTAATCGTGTCCACTTCTAATTGGCCAGACTGATTAATTCTAACTTCTTATTTGCTGGAGCTGGTAGTTTCTATGCGGTGTGTCCCTAAAAAAGGACTGCTTTGTCACCGATTATTCATCGTGTCTAATTACGCGATGTCGCTTTTTCAAACAAAACATGAATCATAGGTAATTTTAATTGTCTTTGTGTTTTTAAATAATTTCTAAATTTTGCAGGGTATATATCTTCGCTCAGGGTGGTCCAATTGTTCAACGGGTTTTGACCAGAGAATCTGCTCATGGAGAGCTATCGGGAGAGGGTCGGATTATCTTCTATGTCTACTGGAAAGTTCGGTAATGATCTTTTTTGTTTTTTGGGCTTATTATTAATTAACTTTTATTCTTTTAGGGTCAACAACGTCTCCCTGGCTCACACAATCCTCAAACGGGTTATTTTCCTGAATGCTCCTTGCGATATCCTATCTGGGGGGTCAGATGTCCAGCTTTCTTCATCGGGTGAGTTTTTGTGCGACTTTGTTTATTTTTAATCCTTTATGTAATATTTCAGTTTCTACGACGTATCGACAATATTTGGTGGGGTCACACGAAGATCCGAAACGCACAGACAACACCAATCGGGATCAAATTCTGATGCAACTTTGTATACATCGTGAGATTATTATTAAATAAATGTATAAAAACAAATTAATAATTTAAAAAATAATAAAAACAACCCATAATTTATAAGTAAATCTTTTTCAATTAATGCTGTTCAGGAACTCCGATGGGACTGTTTTTTCCCAATTCTGAGAACTTAAAAAGCTTTTTTTGATCAAATTTTCACATAATCATTTATTGTCATTGAAAATGAGTAAGTTTGCAAAGTTTGAAGAAAATTGATTGTGTAAAAAACCTTCAAAAATAGGTTTCTAAATTCCATGGATACAAATTTAGAAAGTAAGCTAATAAAAAGAATGGAAAAATGAAAACTGATTTAAATGGATTTTTATAAGAATAAATCTTTATTATAATAAAGATTTCTTTAGAATAAAAATTTTATAATAAGAAAAATGAAAAAAATAGTTTCAGATTTTTTAAAAATAATAAAAGTAATATTGTAAAATTAATTTTGAAAATTCCCGAATTTAAAAAATAATTGTTGCGGTCCAAAGTAAAAAAAAATTTTTTTCAATTAATAAAAACACACCCAAATTAGAAAACACGCAAGACTCAATAAAATACATATATTCAAAACGAAATACTCAAGGAGAGGCATGTATATAAGCAGGAACAATCATCTTCTGGTGTGGATCTGTTCGGTGCTCTTCCTAGCACCCCGAGAGGAGTTGGCGACCCTAACAAGGAAAAAGTTAATTAAAAAACCCGACAAAAACGAATAAATCACCTGTAGGGCAATCCGTTGCACCTTCGGGGCCAGCCGACCCTTCAACGAAAGGTCTCGACGAGATCGAGCCCTGTGGACCGCCCGCAAATTTGCGACTGCTCCCTGAGAAAAGATATCGCCCTGCAAAGAATCAAAAATTAATATACAAATAACAAAGACTAATTAAAAAACTTACCCTCGGAGCTAAAAATAGCGTCAATGTCCTCAATTGACCGCATGCTGGCACATCACATGCCGATGTAGGTCGGCACACGGACATCAAAATCTATAATAAAAAACGAAAATATCAAAATTTTCAAAAATTCAAACGACCTACATATTTGGCCATCCAATCGAGAACCCGGAGAAAGCAGACCACCCCGACCATTGGTGGGATCTGGAGCCGGTGTGTCGTCCTGTAAATATAAAAGAAATAGTTAAAAAATGCAAACTCACAAAAAAAATAATTTCAAAAACAAGCACAAGTTATTACAAAAAAGAAAAATATCATCTCAAATCGAACCGCACATTAGACAACACTTACAAAAATTTACGTTGAAATTTGTCAAGTTTCGCTGCGACACTTCTCTGGGAAGCAAGTTAATTACCTAAATGTAATTTTAGTTTGTTATCGCAATTTAATATATTCGTCATTAATGATTACGTATTATTTATTATTTTATTTTCTTTTGCCTTTATCTATAGTTTAATAATTGATTACTGATTTGACAAATAAACATACCTGTGCTCGTCCCTTAAGCTAGAGTGGGACTGCCGTCGTCGCCGCCTTCGTCTCGATAAAGTTGATGCCCCGGAATGCCGTTGGAGGGATTTTGGAACCCGCCGCCCGAAGATAGAGAGGAGCGGCCACTCCTCATTGTCGCTGTCCAATCTATCCCGATGTCCGCATTCAATGCCGGCCACAACGTAGGGTCGTGGTGCGAATATTGGGGCCCGCCGATACGGTTCTACCGATTTATCTAGGCGTAGCCGCTGTTCATATTTAAGTTACGAACATTGACAAATAACCCCATTAGTGCAGTAAAACAAAAGGGGCTTTTCTTTTATTGAGTGAATTTTAATTTTAATTTTAGTTGATTTGAATTAAATATACCTAATTCCGATTTACGATTTAGACTTTTAGTTAATAATTTATATCTGCATTGTAATATGAATTAAAATTTGTTATGAATTATCCTAAATATGGTTTTAAGTTATAAATAATATGAATCGAAATCTGCTACTAATTATCTCAAATGAGGTTCTAAGTTATAAATTACCAATTTTAAATTACCATTATGAATTCAATCATTGAAATAGTGGTGCTGCGAGTGAATCGAACAAAAAAAATATAAGTTACCAGCTAAGCAGGAAATACATTATCGAAGGTCTAATAGAGAATTATAGTTCTAATGTGATAAATTTTTTTTTGTTGTTTGAAAATTATAATTCCGAATCTAATAATATGAAGATTGAATTGCGGATTTAATAAAACAGCGCTAATCTAGTTTTATTATGGATTTGATTTTATCTGTAACTCGAGCCGGTTTTTTCATAAATTCTTGCGAGTTAAACTTCAATGGGAAGTAAATTATAATATAAGTAAATTCATTTAAAATTGATTCACGAATGTAAACAGGAATGACATGTGTAATAAATCGAGTTAGACTTTTGTTGACTTGGGCAGAGTTCTTTTGGAGAATTAATTACCTAAACTCAGTCATACATCAACGTGGTTGATTCAGTTGGAATTACTGCTAATAAGAATTTTTATAATGAATTATATCCATAGCGAAAGGGCACGGGTTAAGTGAGGCTGTTGTTGGGTGCCAGAGTTACGTCTCCATATTTTACTAATTAAGCCTTAATAATATTGTTAGAATAACGTAGTTAATCAACGTTTCTAGGTAGTCAGAGGTGTCGAAACTAGTCGAATCAGCTTTAGACAAGACACACACAGTGCCCTAGGTCATCACTGATATAACATACAGATGCAACAAGTTACAGGCAGACATAACAATGCCATAAGTTGTTATTACATATCACACACGATACTAAAATATAAAGAAGTAGAGTCAGATAAAACCATCCCCGAGCGACACTCCGCTAGGTGGGGGGCCCATCGCCCGTCCCGTCTTTATTTGAACCCGAAGGTCCTCCGGACTCTTCACTGCTAGACAGATGTTGAGCGAGGAGAGACGTCCGACCCAGAGTAGAATAGGAGTTAAGTTAGAGAATAATATCAGTTGGCAAAAGGGTCGTGGCTACCCTTAATAGTCACTGGGGGCTCAGAGTCTGCAAAATGTTTTAAACCAAAGGGTCGTGACATAATAAATAAAATAATAAATAATATATTCGTATTTATCTTTCATTATTTTTATGTATAAATGGTTTGTACAAAAGAAAAATTGGTCCCCAAAAATTTGTTCGAAAAATATGTAACTGTGTTGTATTGATAAATTTTTGAATAATGTCAATTTCTGATTCTTCTTCAAATCTAAAATTTATTCATTCGCGTTTTCAGTAATCTTTGACTGTTGGTGCGAATTTCCAAATTTGTAAACTAAGATGTAATTAATCTTTTCCTAATTTGAATCACGTACGATTCAAGTCATGCTTGAAGTGTAATGTAAAATATAAACTACTTTGCTTGCCTGTTCCTTCTTGTCAGTTTTACAAGTCAGTTCCTTATATTACTAAAAGCACTTCTGATTTTTTATTTATGCTGATCAATTAAATCTTCTTAGTAAATTATGGAATAAGAAAAATCAGTTAGTAATAATAGGAATATTTTGAACTCATAATTACAATATGTACAATTTATGTATTATGGTTGAGCTAATGTATTAAGGCTGAAGGGAGATATAAGTATTTTTTATTTATGTTTGCTTGAAAAATTTAAATTTTATGCTAAATCGTCAAAATGTTTTACATTATTAAAATGTGTTGTTGTAATTATTATACTATTGCAAACAGATTATTTAAGCAATTCATTGTCATATCTTTTGTCGCAGAATATTTTATTAATACTTTGAGTTCTCTTACTGTTTCGATATCAAAGTTGAAGTCATAACAGCAAAATTTTATTTTTTTTCCACAAATCTTTCATATATAATGATAATGTAATATAAATACAAATATTTAATTTATCATTTTTTTAGAATTTCCAAAATTAGTTTTATAACATTTCTTTTATAAAAAATTTTTTATTTTAAAATTTTCATTAAAATTCTTTCATTTTAATTAATTTTAAAATATCTTCATGTCAGAAATAATTCAATTCTAAGATTTCTATTTCAATCGTTAAACATATTTTTTAAATCTTAAAATAAACCCGCCGCTGCGTCCAGCACCACGGCCTCCGTTTCGAACAAATCACGCATAAGAAGCCCAAGCAACACCACAGAATGAGTCACGGGTATTTATACTTCTGCTTGTCTCCAACATCCTAGATGAACAACAGCGTTCCTGAACACTGCAAAACATTTCCAGAACACCGTAGAACTGATTTTACACCTCATATCACCTTGGTCTCCTACTAGCGACGAAACGCGAGACACAGAAAACCGGTCTGGTCGGATCCAGCGCTCACAGATTTCAACTTTAGTGAATACATGACATATCATTTATTGTGATATTATAAACAGATTTCACTGTAAATGGACTTTCAGTTCAGTTTAAAGTTGGTTTGAAATGAAATTCCTGTCGATGGGTATTAAACTATAGGTTGTTCGGGTTACCTAATTAACTGTGAGTAATATGGAAAAAAATCGGTATACCGGTATTATGAAGTTTGAAAACCGGTATTAAAAATTAAAAACTTTTATCCCAATACAATATTTGCTCTCTTTGCAATAAATATGATTTGCAAGAAATGTCACACATACTTTGCGTCATTAGTTATGCTGTGTGAGGATCTTCGGAAACGTTTTAATTAAAGCTAAAAAAGAAGGACATTTTAAATTAATTCATTTAACCCTTGTTCGTGTTTCTGGGTCATAGTGACCCAGAAACACGGCTTAAAAGTTCTTACTACACCGACAAAGGTTAAAGTATATTTGAAGATTATATTTTGAGGTATATTTTTAGATTATATTTTAAAGTATAAGTAAATATTAAAACAGAAATATTTAGATTTTTAAATTAATAAAAGTATTAAATTAAATAGATTGAAAACGAATTAAATTTAAAGTAGTTTGAAAATTAAATACCCTAATTTCTTGCATATAACCCGCACCAATGTATAACCCGCACATTAAAAATATCAAAAATTTATATGAAAAGTATAACCCACATCCTCGAATTTTCGGGAAAACTTACTTTTTTTTCGTATAACCCGCGAGTTATACACAAGAAATTAGGGTAGTTTTGAAAACAAATTAAATATAACATTTTAAGAAGAGTTAAACAGAATTTAAGAAAGTTTAAGAAAGTAAGTACAATAGGAAGAAAAATAAATATCATAATAAATATTAAATTAACAAAATTAAATAAAATGATTATTTAAAAGAAAATACAATATTTAAAAAAGTACAAAATTAAATACGAAGTTAATATATAAACTACTTTAAAATAGTTCATTTTTATAATTAAAATAATTTTTTAATTCGAAATTTTTTATAAAATTACAAGATAAAACAAAATTTTGAAAATAATAAATCTGCATATTATTATTTATAATTATATTAATTTTATTGGTTTGTTCAAGAAAAATTTGAAAAATCGTTCCTCAGAAATTTAATTAGGAAAACTTGTTTCAATAATGTTTATATTGTTGTTATGAAAATAAGTTTCGAAAATGTCTGAATTCTCATCTGAAAATAATACCTAGCCTTACATGCTTCACAATCATTCTAATTTCCACAAGCAAGAATCAATTATTTTTCCCACCTAAACGAATCATGCCACAGAGAGTTACTGCACGTCACCAACATGAACTGATGGTTATATTCGCGAACGAAAAAAATGTAAAAAGTGTAGATTGGATAGACAAAGAAGACCGTGATCTGGATGGTATCTCCCTTCCACAGGATGAAAAGATTCGTGCTCTCCCTATTTATTTCATGAAAGAGAATTTTGGTTCGTCATGGGAGAAGGAAGAAACATCAATTAATGAATTAATTTTTTTGAAAGATGCTAGCTATAGAGTATGCCAAAACTTTTCCTTTTATGGAATAAATAATGTGTATTGTATCCTCCATTTTTCTGAGTTCAAATTCCATGTAATTTTGTTATATTTATAATCCTTTTATTTGATAATCACAAGAAAATTTTAAGATAAGTGATTTTAAACATTTTATTTTTAAGATCTTTGTGACGTCATCTTTAATGGGGTATGATTTTTAGAGGCGACTTGTTACAGAGAGGGCTGGGGTGAATAATCGGTCACTTAGGGACGGCCTCTCACACTTTCTCCAAAAAAACTTACGAGATGTGAAAATATGGAAAAAATCTTAAACTTCTCTCAATTAGAGAAAGATTGTTCCAGCAGTAAAAATACGACTTACATTTATTTAATGCCTGAAATAAGATAAATTATGCAGATTGATTTAGATTATTAAACACTATGTTTTTCATAATAGTCTTCTTTAGATTTTAAGCAATGATTCTAGGCAACCCAGGTGAGTTCTGCGAGATTAAGATCTAGTTTAATGGATTAATATAAGCTTAATATAAAACGGAATTCCTTTTATTTGAAACCTTCATCAAATTCTACTGAAGATTCCTGTAACTTTTTTTTTTAATTTTTAAGTATCGTAAATCATATTATGATACTTATCGTATATTTTTTTAAAATTTCCAATTGTTAATATAATATATTAAAAATTACTGAACGATGTAGATAAAATGAAATCGTTTTTATCACTCAGTACTTAAAATAATAAAAATTATCTTCATTTTATTTTAATTTGATATTTTTGGACTTTTAATATAGGGACAAATATACATATTTAATATAGTTTAGACGAAGTGGTGAGATGTGCTTCTCTATAGGGGTCAAGTGGTTCTTCAGTAAATCCACTTAATTTGTATTCTATTTTACGGCCACCACCTTGGAAACTTACTGTATACATTTGAAAAACAGCCTAACATATAGTTCAGAAAGACAATACTCTTAAAATATTTTATGAAATTTTAAGCTCATTTTTTATTCTTTGCAAGAAATAGCACGTTTTGTATACTGATAAAACATAAAATCTAAGTCAAACAAAAATTGTGCACGATCTTGTTTAGGTAGGCTGATGGAACACCATGATTTACTCTTATCGTATCGTTCAATATACATTGAATAGATTATCTATTTGAAACTTTATCTTGTATGCTCAAATCATATTAATTTAATACAAGAAAAAATAATCGAAAACAGTTTGTGGATGCCAAGTTAATCTGCTGTGTCAAACTTTGGACATTGAAGCTGACAAAACTTCCTCTCAAAACACGTATTTTTGATCATTTACAATTGATTCGATCGAGTGAGGTTCTTGTTCGCTAGTTGTTTCGTAAGTTCTATGAATCTCTATTGATAGGACAACACATAATGTTAAATGTTCAAATGTACAAAAAGGGGCAAAGTAAAATGGTCTCAAAACTTAAGATACTTTACCAAAAACTATTTAATAACATATTGCTTAAATATATTCCAATTCTTCCTTATTATTTTTTTATTTATTTGAAAAGAAAAGGTTTGATTTTTTTAGATGATCTAAGAAACGTCTAAACATATATTATGAAATTTATGAAATGTTTTAAATTTGTAAATCAAAATAAATACGTTTGACGGATCAACCGTAAGATCAATGACTAATTTTTTTATTGTCAATTATATAGATGCGTGAAATTATATGAGTAAAGCATTTTCAATAAGCTGTTTGAGACTTCCGTTTGACCTTTGATTTTAGAGCAATGACTTCTAATAACCAATGTTTCATACCACACTCTTTCCCAATAACTATTTTTAAGAGCTTTTTTGAGTTCATAAAATTTTCAAATTTGAAATCTAATCAATTTAATAATTCAATAATTACATTTCGAAAAGTAGATTTATAAATTATGTTAAAATGATATTTTTATAAAATAGCGAAAAAAGTAATTTATATAAAATTAATTTTTAATGTTTAACTTAAAACCAGTAAATAGATTTATTAATAAAGTAAATTATAATTTTATATGAAACGTAAAATTTAATGTGAAATTAAATGTGTAACGTTTATGTAAATAAACAAATCAAAAATGATATTAATTCATAAATTTTAAATTAAAATATAATTGCTTGAAGACCAAATGAAAATATAACTTTCATTAAAAAAAAGATTAAATGAAAACAACTGAAAATAGAATTTTCGATTTTTTAAGAAATATAACTTAGTTTTATTTTAAAAAGTGTATTTTCACTGAAATGGAAAGGTAATTTAAAAGTTTTTTAAATGAAACAAAAACGTAATTATTATTGAAAATATAATTTTATTTTATGTAAAAAAGGGAAATTTAAAAGTTGTTAAATTAAACGAAAATTGCGATTTTAATTTTATTTTTAAAACGTTATTTTACCAAATCTAAAAGTAATTTTTAAACGATTATGAAAACGAAATGAAAATTTTATTTTACAGAATGGGGAAATGTAATCGAGAAACGGTTAAATTTAAATGTATAATAAAATGGAAATCTAATAAAAGATGCAACAAAATCTTTGTGACAAAATTTTAATAAACTCTTTAATGTTAACAAAAAAATATAAAATTTAAATTCTTAATAAATGAAATAACAATATCTATATATATATATATATATATATATATATATATATTTATAATGGTTTGTTTAAAAAGAAAGTGCAAAAGTTCCTCGAAAATATTTTTTTAAAAAACTTAAATTCTTATAGAAATAAAGTTTTGCGTTAATAACTTCTTCTCTTGATCAAGAACCCAATAACTATCTTACACAGGACCTTGAAATTTTCAATTTTAATATCCTATTTATATTTTTCTTATGTTCAACAATATAACTTTCCCCTCATTTAGAACATTTTCGTAAATTCGTTTACAAAGACGAATGTCATTCTATCTAATATGGAAGATCGAATATAGTACATTAAAAAGATCAGACTATATTGGAACACAGTGTCAAAGATATAACAGATTTATTACTGAACATATTAAAAGTTTTAAGAGATAAAATTTTAAAATTTAATTCATTACGAGTTGCTTTTAATATGGTATTTTTAAAGCTTTTTAACCATTCAGGATAATAAAATTAGCACTATTTTGTGTATTATTAATATTTAATGAAACTTCAATCTCTTTCTATAACTAACAAAATTATCTTTTTTAAGTATTTGATCCACTGTTTTATTTATTTATTTTTCAGGAAGAAGTTTATACAATGACTCTCTCGTGGCCATTTCTATCCTTCTGTGACAGTACCGCTCCAATGGTGTCGAAACTAGCGTCCGTATCTAGAATAAATTCCTTCTCCACGTCTGGAAATCCAAGAATTAGGGGTGTAGTCAAGGCTTCCTTCATTTCAGCAAATGCTATATCACAAGCCTCTGTCCACAATAATTTCTTCTTGTCCAATCCACACAATTGCTCTAATGTCTTTGCTTTCGTTGCATAATCTTTGATGAATCTTCTATAGTAGTTGCAGATACCTAGGAAACTTCTTAAATTCTTTATACATTTCGGTTTTTCAAAAGATATAATAGCTTTCAATTTGGACAGATCTGTTTGAATCCCTTTGTCGTTGATTACATGCCCCAGGAATTTGACTTCTGTTTTTAAAATATGACATTTCTCTGGATTAATTCTTAGACCTGCCTTTTCAATTCTATCCAATACTCTGTCTAAAATCTCGTAATGTTTTTCTAATGATTTTGATAAGATTAGGATATCGTCCAAATAAACTACTGTCTGTTCTATATCCCCTAAAATCCTTGTCATAAGTTCTTGAAACGTCCCCGGTGCCGCTGCAATACCAAACGGCATTCTATTAAAACAAAATTGTCCCGCTTTCGTCGAAAACGTCGTTTTCAGCTTTGATTTTTCTTCTAGTTCTACCTGGTAATATGCATTACCCAAATCAATCGAAGTAAAATATCTAGATCCATACAACTTGTCCATCATTTCTATCATATTTGGCATTG
>MQRK01230650.1:18336-31880 GCA_001938485.1 Girardia tigrina
CTGCTGCTTCCAATTCCACATCCTTTAGTTTGTCAAAAATCGTCTTGCTCATGACGTTCACTCTAGCTCCAGTGTCTAATAAACAGTCCTCCTTGATATGTTGTATTTTTACCTTTACACTTGGTCGACCTTGCATTTTGTTGTATACAATATTTTCAGCTTTCCATTCTTCTATGGTTAAAATTTTGGTTTCTTCGCTAGTATTTCTGTCCTCTACTTGTTCAACTAAACATTTTCCACAATTATCTCCGTATACATCTCTTTTTATAAACTTCCAAACTTTATCATTTACGATCCATTCTACTGCTTTAATATTTTCTGATTTGTCACTCATTACATCTATAATATCTGTTATACTACTTTTACTATAAATACCGATATTTTGGGAGTCCTTGATATTTTTTAGTTTATCGCCCCGACTGGCTCCACTTCTGTCGAGGCTCTGTCTTTTGGGTAATCTTCCTCTATTACCGATTCTTCATATTCTTCTTCAATGTTCGCTACTGGTCCTCTATTGTCTCCTCTTCTCATGTCTTCTCTATCTCTATATTGTCGTTGATTGTAACCCACTCCTTGGTAATTGTTATTCGTTGATCATTGTTGGTTTCTTCTTCTGTTTAAGTTGGTGTAACATTCGTCCTCCCGATGACCTTTATTATGGCACCGTTTACATTCGATATTCGGACACTTTCTTCTTACATGTCCCTGCTGTCCACAACCATAGCATTTGATTTGTCTTCTTTCTGTACAGTCTCTCCTAATATGGCCCTCCATTTCACATCAGAAGCATTTCCTAGTCTCCCGTTGTCTATTCGTTGCGCTCGAGTATTGGTTTCTCTCCCAGTTTTGATCATTAGTATATCTGTTCTTTTCCGTGCCTCAGACTCTTGTATGCTTTTGTTCAAATCTATTATTATTTTGAGTCACAGCATCCCTGTAACTACTGGGTCTGTTCTGCGTTCTGTTCTCTCTCACTACGTTTATCTGATCCTCTATATTCTTAATCTCGTGTATCATCTTGATCTTTTCTTTTATTTGTTCCACTCCTTTTACATGATTCATCCGAACTTCTTTCTTGATATCCATATCATCACAACAGTTCATTAATAATGTTTCCATTATGCTTTCTTTTGACATGTTATGTTGCATAATTCTTTCTGCCATCTTTTCTATTTTTTCGAAAAAAAACTTCAGGTATATCCTCCTTCATCCTATACCGGCAAGCTTCAGACCAATCCTCAAATAGCGAAGATGTCCTACCAAATGCTTTTCGAAGTCGATTTTTATAACCAATTATCTTATATTTTTCCTTTATGTCTCTGTCCAACAGACATAAAACAATAACGTCCTGTTTCGCTTTTGCCACTCCAGCGAATTGAAAGAATGTTTCACATTCTTCTATGAACGTCTCCACATTGTCACCTTTCCTGAACTTTTCAGGTAGTGATTGGTTCGTGAAGTTGTCCAAAACAGCGTTGTTCGCCATGTAAGTAGCGTTTATGCCACTTTCATTATTATCATATTCTAAAGCCATGATTTAACACCACAAAAATTTTATTTCTTTTAAATTTTTAAATTAAAAAAAATAATAAACTATTTTGGCGAAACTTAAAACTAACCCCTCATAATTTCATAAGATTTCACAATTGAAGTAAAAATCAATGGAGTTTTACCTTTTTGAATCCTCTGATTTTAAGAAAAAATGTAAATAATGAAATAAAATGATACAGGCTAATACATTTCACCAGAGAGGTTGATGATGATCCTTTCGCGGATCATTAGGTCATATGAATCGATTACTAATCGCATATAATTACGATTTATGGGTGCTGGTCACGATCGTGGGTAACCAACACTATTAATAACACCAATTTGACTTTTCATATTTTTATTAACACAACAAGTTTGATTTTCCTTAAGACAATCTTTGTCAAAGCTTTCGTACGAGTGCATTCTAACTAAATTGATTCATGACTTTAATCTTATTATTTTTAGCAAATGGTGATATAAATAATTTGTTAAAATATTTACTCAAAACTTATTGGATAAAAATTAAAATGATTATTAATTATTTAAAAAAATATTAATTCGATTTTTTTATGAAAAATTGTAAATAAATTTTATTTATTTATTTAATATTTTACAATTATTTTAAATTAGAAATAAATTTAAATATTTCATACTTTATATTATATGAATTAAAATATTAATCATCCATCTGGGTAGGAGAGACACAATTCCAAATCAACATACAACATTCAAACACAAAACATCAAACATTCCAAATATTCCTCACAAGCACAGTGAAGGCTTAATCGTATTACGAATTTTATGTATCTTTGGTAAAAGTCAATAAAAAGATTAGAACAGAAAAAAATCATTCATTTTAAGTCATTAAAATAATTCTGATGACCTTAAAGTATACATTTTTTACTTCATAATATAAACTAGAAAAATCAGGAAAATAAAAAATATTATTTCAGATAACTATTAAATAATTATTGTAATTATTAATTTTAATATATTTATTCATATAAAAATGGTCAAACATTTACTTCAAACGACTACCCTTTATTTAAAAAAATTATATGTTAATTATTGAAAATGAAAATTTGACAAAATTTATAAATCATTAATGTTTTTCAATAAAAAATCTTTTTTGATGCTTTTGTAATTGTTTCATGCGATATCTGTTGCACTTTGAGCACGTTTTGTTGCAGAAGCATGGAGGTCGTCCTATTTGATTATCAATCATTCAAGTACAATTACTACACGAATATTTGCGTAAACATTGCTTACAGTTGAATACAGTTTGAGACTATATTGTCACCATATGCCAAAATTGCGACAATTCACTTTCTCCAATTACAAGAAAATGGGAAATAGAAGCAAGTTCTAGTGCACTGAAATAGCTTACTCAATGGGTTTAAAAACAGTATTATCAATGTGAGGAATATTTTAAATTTGGTATGTTCAATTTTGTATGTTGAGTTTAGTATTTGGAAATGTGTTTCTCCCACCCAGATGGAAAATTGGTATTTTGAATGTTCGAGATGAATAGTTATTAGTTTGCATTTTAAATTTCAACATAAGATATTAAAAACTTTTAAAATATTAAATTGTTTAATTTTTTAATATCAAAAATTTTAATAAAGTAAATAACTTTTAATTGATTTTTAAATTAATTAAATAAATGTTTTTTTTAAATAAAATCATTTTTAAAATATAATTAATATTTAGGTAAAATTATTACCGAAATTATAAAAATAGAATTTTTAAAAATAAAATCTGAAATCATTTAAAATGAAAATTTTTTTCGAATAATTGTTTATTAACAAGACATTAACAAAAATTTATCAATTTAGTAAGATGTCAAATTATGAAAGCTTGGGTGAGGATTGTCCGAAAGACAATTCAAATTGTGATGAAAATAAATGTTCTAATAGAAATTGGTGTTCTTAATTATGAATATACTATAGAGACTACACTATCAATATAATAAAGAACTATTGAAATATTTAGTAAATGTCTACATAAAATTTTTAAAAAACACAACGATGTTTCAAGAAATTCCTATTCTCTTCATCAGATAATTCCATCTTGATTGAGGTAACACATTGGGTTAACTAAGATCATTCACATTACACTCACATTTATTAACCAGTTAAATGAATTGTTTTTATATGTTTTTTATATCGTTTCGTATTTCACAGGATTACAAATACTACTTGTATATAAATATATATTTAGTACGACGTGACGAATTCACAATTGAAAATTTGAGAGAAGTCATAGAAAGAATGTACAGTCAGTCATTTAACCACGTTCAAATTTAATTGAAACATGTTTCAAAATGACTTAAATAATCAAACGTTAAAAGATTTTTAAAATTTAACTTATTGTCGACCGGTCACGAGTAACTCGTATTTGCACTTGTATTAGCTATTTCAATTTATGAAACCCATGTCTGCATCGAGTTTAGACGCGTCCCTTTAATTATAAAAATGTTATTGAAAGTTATTTATATTCTTTCACTTCTACACTGAATTACGAAATAATAGCCAGTGACATGAGTGATCGATCGCCGAACCCTAGGCATTACTTCAAAAAAATAACGTAGACGAAGGATATTCAAAATCTTCGAACCTGATCGCGATGCATAATGTGTCAGTCCCTCTTGACGGTACCGCGGAGACGGATACAGGAGTGATTCTAAAGGTGATTCTTGAATTTCGGTTAAGTAATACAAATGATGTTGGGATATTTCGGTGTCTCTTTATTCATTGTACGAAACGTGTTTACACAGCCAAAGCTCTACAGAATCACGGTACGAGGAATCCTGACTGGTGCTTTCTGACTGGGAAACCGAAGCGTGCCCGTGCACTGAAAGCTCGCATTCTTACATCTAAACCCGTGCGAGAAAGTCAGTAGACTCTATATTGTCTATTTATGGTTTCTACCCGATACAGAGTCTATAACTTACTACCCTGTACACCAATGCTGGTACTGTAGTCTCTACAATACACAGTTATCCATTCAATCGGGGGAAGCTTATTATTAGATATTACTAGGACATGGATTTTAATTAAATCTTTCATCACCCCAAAGTATTGAGACTTCGTAAAATGATAAAATACAGCCCTTGCAAACTGAAAAGACCTTAACACGATCCAATACAAATATGGTTTTTTTAGACCTTATCTTCGAGTTTTCTTTCGCAAAGCTATTGAAAAGTTATTCAACAAAATAGTTTATATCGATTAATTCCATGCAATGAAATTTGGAGCAACGGATCCAGCCAGCGTGAAGGGATTGTAGAGTGTGTAGAAATTATGGTACAAGTGTGTGCATGTTTTTATTTTTTAAATTATATATTGACAAAAAAATTTTACAGTATAAAAATCAATCAAATCTTGAAAAAAATGGAAAATTTTGTTAAAAAGAAAATAAAAGATTTGATTTATATGAGTTCAATTTAGAGTTACTGATTTGTCTAGCAGAGATAATAAAAATCTTATTTTCAAAACTGAGATTTCATCTCTGGAACGAAATGAACATTTGAATAATCTCACTGCTTAGATAAAATGAACGACTTTGATCATATAATAAAAAATAGGTAAATTTTATCAACAGATAAAATCATGAATAAATGAAGTGAAATTAGATTATGGTAAAGAAAGTACTTAACTATATTTCATTAAAAAAAACAAAATTCGTCGATTAAAAAATATATTTTAATGACAATATCTTTCGACGGATCTACCGTCATTTTCAGGTCACTGATTAATAATTAATTCAGCAGTAAATAAATGAAAAAATAAAGATTGTGTAATCAATTGCACGAAATCATGCTAATCTAAAAATAAGCTGGTTGAGACTGTCGATTGAACATTGATTTTAGGGCAACGTGACCTAATTAACAATGCTTCACACGACACTCTCTCCCAATAACTGTCAAAATGCTTACACAGAATTTTGAAATTATCAATATTAATATCACATATTTCATAAATAAACATTTGTAAGAAATTGAAGAAAAAAGATGAACAAAACATACACCAAATGGTCTTTTTTGTTTTAATAACCCTTTCAAGCTATTTATCAATTTTAGAAACCAAAACTGAAAGTAAATTCAATCTATTATAATTTCGAATAAAATAATCTTACTGTTGCAAAAATTGCCAAAATGATCCGATCTTTTATTATCAAAAGTGTCATTAATAGCCATTTATCAGCCTCAAACAGAATTGTCAATAAAATAATAAAAATATCGAATAATATAAATACAAATGATACATGAAATAGTCGTTTTAAAAGCCATAAAATCATATTTAAACATACTAAATGTTAATGAAAGACGTTTCATTTGAAATTGCATCATTCGATTTTAAGCAACCGGTGTTCGAATATCCGCTTCTTTCACTTGGTTCGAAATCGTTTTGTGAAGCAAAGATTTGCCAAACTGAAACTTATAAAACCCGGTTTTCTTTTTATGTTTACTAATCAAAATTGGCACGAAAATCGCAAGTGTTAAAATACAAAGTGAAATCACAATCAACACAATACACAGACCGACAAAAGACGAGTTCGAACGACCGACACATTGCGCTCCGTCGATCGGCTCGTCGCATATATTCAAATCAAACACGGACAGTAATTTCTTACCGGCACATTCGCTGATGAAATTGTGTTTGATAAACAGTCGCTTGATGCCCGGACAACGAGTCCTGCTGAAGATCGGGACGAGCGAGAGGTTGTTGTTCTTCAAATCGACGATCTTCAATTCACGATTACAACTCGGCAGATTGAACGAGTCGAGTTTGTTGTTACGGAGATTAACGTGCTGTAACGACACCATTTCCAGCAGATCCAAATGGTTCAATTCGACAAGCAAATTGTTATTCAGCTGCAAACTGACGACACTCAACAATCCGCGGAACCCGAATTCCTCGATCGTTCCCAATCGATTATTCGACAATTCCAATACTTTCAAGTGTCGTAAGTATTTAAACGTGTCGGTTTGAATCGTCGTCAGTTTGTTGTAATTCAACTTGAGAATTCGCAGATCCGACAGGACCGTCTGAAAAGAGTCCGAGATGTCGACGAGGCCGTTGAAACTCAAATCGAGCAGATAGACCTGCCGGAGACCGTGAAGGAAATACCGGGAGAGATTGGAGAGACGCGGATTCGATGTGATGATGAGATTGCGGACGAAGGGTAAGTGTTCGAGACTGCGGTCGTGGATGACCTGGAGGCCGCTGTTCTCGATGCGGACGTCGGTGACGTTGTCGGAAGGCACTCGGAGTTTCGATCCGTCGATGAACTCGAGATCGCCGGTGATCGTCAAGGAATGGAGCGAGCGGCACATCGAGAACGTCACATCGTCGGTGAGATTCCATGAGTTGATCTCGACGACCAAGCGGCCCCACTTGAGGAGACAAAGAGAACTGAGGGAACGAATCACGCAGTTTCCGTCATTGTTGAGACAGACGCAATTGATCGGGCATAGGTCCATGGGGGAACAATCGGTGATGAAGAGAGACAGAAGGAGCAGCACGAGAGGCAGCGGCAGCACGTGTCGCACTTTCGATAGCATGACTGATGATTGAATGAAATCAGGTCAGTGAAATTGATATTTATTGTAATTTCGGCAACCAATCAGAGTTAAGTTCGTGTGTTAGCGTGTTTGTGTGTGGTTGATTCATGCGTTATATATTGGTGCAGTTAATTTGCATGTATTTAAGTTCATAGAAATTTAAATTCAAACAAATTTCATGATATATTTATTGATATTTGTAGAATTCGAATTTAATTTTGATAAAACCAATTTTCAATTATAAAATATTTATTTATTTTGTGAAAAAGATTAATCATTTTTTCTCAAATAAAAATTGAGTTCGAATTTGTAAATTGTTACCTACTTTAATGTGATTGTGTCCCTCTAAATTGTTATGAAGGGTAAAAACGCCTTTTATGTGTTGATAATATCAATATTTGTATTTTAATAATATTCAATAAAACGGAAATGTACAATTCGAAAACATTTTACAATCATAAATAAATTTGAAGTCTTAATTGAATTATAAAAGGATGTTTTGAAACTACATTAATTATTGTTACCCTTTTATTTGGATATCGCAGCGTCTTTTATGGTCCAAGGACTTTATTAAGGTCAATCAAGTCTTGATAACCATCTAAAATTGAAATTTAAGATTATTAATATTTTATATCTTAAATACATCAATCCCGACGATAGGATTAAATTGATGTATTGAACTTGGAACATTTGTTGTCTGTTGCTGTATGTTCGTTGAATGTTCCAGATTGTTTCCTATATGATTTTCACTACCCGTGAATTGACTTAAAATATTAATAATAAGTTCATCGTGTTGCGGTCGGAAATACGTTTACCTGACACAATTACGCATACGGTTACATACTCATACGCAAAGAAGAAAAAGAAACAAATCATGTCTAATACATTTATTTGATCACTATACGACAATCACATGAGGACACAGATCGAGTTTAAAGTTTTGAGATGGCCCTAAAACCCTTCGTAGATCCACAAAGCATTGAAGACACCGTAGCAAAGCTAGAAGAGCAACATAAAGAAGATCAGACAAGATCAAATAAAAACATACCCAATAGAAGAAGACGAACAACCACCCCACCTCAGAGGGAGTGAGAGGGGATGCACCCCTGGAGACGGTCCGTTAGTGTTTAATGAGTCTGTAAGAAGAGTTAGGAACCCTGAGAGAGAAAATTATTTAAAAATGAACTCAAAAATAATAAAGTCGCCTACCGAACTATCCATTTGAGCTAAAAGGTCATCCGACCCTCTCCTGAAAGCTGATCACGAAGTGAGTCCAGGAACGAAACCCGCAAATTCCCAGGATCCTCCCGAGTTATAACCCTGTAAACATATGAGAATTAATTAAAAAGAACAAAGATTAATGAAAAAATTACCCTGAGTCAGCCGAAGTTCTAATAATAGAAATCAGATGACAATCACCGATGACGCGACCACACGCGAACTCTAAAAATTTTAGAGTGTGCAGCGACACACCGACAAGCATCCTATAATAAAATAAAAAAATTTCAAAAATATTTTTGAATCACATCTACCAGCGCGACCAACCAGCATCGCAGAAAATTCTAGATACTAGGCTGGCAGAACCTGGTTGGCCAAGAGAAGACAGCAAGACAGTGTACCTAGAGTATAAAAAGAAGAGTAGGATTCAGTTAAAAAGCAACCACAACAAAACAAATCTCAACCAAGTTTTATTTTATATCACATACGATTTTGCTTCTACGCACGACCTTTTACATGTGAACACCTTCTATTGCACGATGCGAATTTCGAGAAAGAAAAAACGCAGTAAAGAAGAAGAAAGATTATCGACAGCAAAGAGACGATAACTTGATCCGAGGACAGAATTCGAGACGTGACCGTACGAAGGACGAATCATCAAAACGACGTTGACGAGCAATAGAAGGACCCCATCTATACAATACTAACCGAGAACCGACCGGCGAACATTTCCTCGAACCCGAGTTTATTATTAGACGAAAATCCATTTATAAATGTAATTTTTTTTATATTTAGTATTTCGAATATATGTATTATAGACAATTATCTTTTTTAGTGATTTTTAATAAATTAATAATTAATTAGTAGAGTTAAAGAATAAGTCACCTTTTTAGAGTCTCGACAGAGTTAGTTCCCGCCGTCGTCCCGATCGTCGTCCCCATTGCGATGTCCGGAATTGAGGGGCAATTTGTCGAGCGCTTAATAGAAATTCCCGAGGCTTTCTACGAGCCTGAGGTCAATATAAATAATAATGTGGTTCGGGGCGAATCGCGTTTGATCATTACAGACGTCAGATCGATAACGCTGAATGAAATGTTTAATCAACCGAACGTCATAGCCCACTAGCGCGGGTGAAAATTAATTACGAGCGATCTTCCGCTCGTAATTTTATTATACTTACTTTATTATAATTTATTATACTTACAGTACAAAACTTAAATTAACTAAAATTATATATCAATATTTATATTTCAAATAGGATATCTGGTTGTGCTAAAAATGAAACATTGTTCCTCAAAAATTTGTTTAAAAAACTTGAATTGTGCTAGAAATAAAGTTTTGAGTTAATTACGTATTCTTTTGATCAAGAACCTAATAAGTATCAATATGCAACATGCAAAATATAAAGCAACAAACAATTCGAAACATTCCTCACAATAATATTACTCATTTATTATATATTCAACAAATATTGTTGGAAAAATCAAAATATGCTCAACATGCACGATCAAAAGAAAATAATAAAATAAAGCTGAGGTCATTTACTCGTTACAAAAAATAAATTATAGCTCATGATTCTGTAATTAGCAAGAAGTCTTCTGAATTCAGGCTCAATTAACATGAGTATCCGGATGATAAGCTTTTGGATCTCGAATATAAATTTACCATTTTATGATACTGAAATTAAAAAATGTAGATCAGTACTCATAGCAGTGGATGACGTACACCACATTTTCAATTTTATAGATACAAGTAGTTTGTTATTCTCGATGAGCTTCCCAGCATTGGTGGTTTGTTTTCGGAATCAATAACTGCGTGCAATGTTTAACTGATAGAGGGGACCTGTATGAGTCATCGTGCTCAACCGTGAAGCATTGCGAAAACGGACCGACGAGTCAAGGCCAGAAAACGAAGCCGACCGCTCGTCATCACAACATCGTTCGGTCGCAATAGAATAAATTCGCTGTGTTACGAGTCTCTCGAGTTAGAACATTTTCGAAAGCTATTGAGCCCCCAGTGGTTATTAAGGGTCAACCACAACCCAATGTCATTTTATGAATTTATTTACTTATTCTCTTTAATATGTTTGACTGTACACGGGTCGGACGCCTCTTCTCACCTGATATCTGACTAGCAGTGCCAAGCTCGAAGGGCCTGCGGGTTCAGTTATAGACAGGACGGGCTGTGGACCCCCAGCCTAGATCAGTGTCGTTCGGGGTTGATTTCATGCGGTTTAATCACATATTCTCTTCTAGTGAAGGCATCGCTCATGTTTTTATAAAATGCATCGATGGTTATAGCTGGAAGCACTACTATGTAATATGTAAAACTTGTGACACTGTTGTGTCTGTGTGCTAACTTGCGGCACTGTCATGGCTGGCTTGTCTAAAATCAGGATTTATTAAGATATATTAATTCATTTATATCGTCATAGCATCACGACATTTATATCATTACATTACTATATATCATTGTGTACTCATTACCATTCTGAAAACATATTCATCCCTCTCGATATCAACAACAGGTCTATAGGTTTTATCTCAAAATTTGTATTGATTATATCTCACAGGTTCGTCTGTAGGGTATTCGATTTAACGACTTCTATAAATCACCATTACAAATTTAACCGTTTATATTTGTCAGTATAATGATCAAGTTTAATGATGGATATTTGTTGATTTGTATTATCTCGTCAGTTCATATTCATTTTATTGTGTGAACCCTTAACGAATTTATCTAAAATATTATCAATAATTTATCTTCACTTCATAATGTAATCTTTATTATTCGAACCATTTTATTATTTCACTCAATATTCAAACCATTTTATTAATGCCGTCAATGCCTAAAGTTATTCATCTAATATTTACTAACTCTAAATATCTGCCTCTGTGGTGATTCATTTAAGCACTTGTTTCTAACTGGATTCACTTTCTGGGTTATTTATTCATAAATCTCCGGCATGCTTATTTCTCGTCACTGATGAATTACGATCACTACCAGCTAGTTGGTGTGCCGTCGCTATCTGAACACAATAACTCTCTACAGAGTCCCGTTTGAAACAGAGTTCTATTCCTAGTAAAAAATTCTCGGGTGACTCTCTGCTATTGATCAATAGCATCTGACAATTCGTTCGGATTTAAAGTCTAATGATCTGGAAGGGTATTTCTGTATCGGACAATTAAAATTCATTTTGATCGAGAACGGTGGCAACGACGACGGGGTTTAGGGATCTCCCTAGACTATTATCAAAGAAGGCTTAGAATTCAAAGGTTAGTTATAATTAAATAATAAGGAAATTGTCATACATGCATATATTTAGGTTTAATAAATTAATACACAATGAAATTAACCGCAAAATTACAGTATCAATGGCGATCCGGAGGACAATTCCTTGACAATCAACTCGCTGTGGGTTTGTTCTTCGCCGGTCGACACGTTGATAAGTAAAAGTGTCCGTTTCGATCTCAAACTCTGATTTAAACTCTGTCTGCTGATGGCGTAGTGGCTATCTGCGTTTGTTTCTTTTCGTTCGCTCTGAATTTGTTTCGCTTATTGTAAAAATGCTCGTTCTAATTAAGATTTTCTCGAGATTTTGTGTGTTATTTTTTCTAAATTCGCAATTCTCCGTCAGTCAATTCTAAAACTGTCTGTGGTTTTATACTGCAGATATTCATTGCAGTTCATTTCCGCAACTGTAAATCTTTGTCTCTGATAATCTCTTCGGCTTCTTCGAAAATAATCCTGTCTTTCTTTGAATCTGTTCTCGTTTTGATGACATTGTGATCGAAAATGTCCCTTTCTTTGACAGAAAGAACTTTTCACATTAGGACAATCTCTTCTCAGATGTCCATCTTCATGATATGCCCAACATCTAACAATATGTCGCTTTTGATCGAAGTTTTCCTTTTGATAATTCTTCGAATATTCAATTGAATTTTTGATTCTATTATTGTCATATTTTTCATTTTTGCAATTGTTTCGGTAGTATGGATAACTGCGCCTTTTATATGCCACTGTATTCCATTCATTTGACTGTCTTTGAGTACCCCTTTGTGAGGAATTGTAAGCTGCCATTGAATCGATTGGGTCCATTTTTTTTAATTTATCCATTCTCAAAACAACATCTTAAATATCTTTGGCTTCAGAAATGCCATTTAAAACGACTTTCTTTTTGATTTCATAACTATCAATCAAATTCATATAAACTTGATTTGATAATTCTTTTTTTCCAATTTTTTTCTCCGTGATTTTCTCTATTAATTGGTCCGCCATCAGGAAATTTTTTTCCGGATTTTCTCCATTGAGTTTTAAGAGATAGAGTTCTCCCATCATATCCAACAGATTTTTTTTCTTTGAAAAAGCCGATCGCAGTTTTGCAACATAATTTTCTCCTTCTGCGATTTCATATTTGTCCCTGGCTTCTGATGAAAGAAAAACAGTTACCAGCAACATCTTTTTTTCTTCAGGAATCTCGATCAAATTTGAATATCTGTCGAATTCTTTGATAAAATTTTCCAACATGTTGTCGTTTCAATCATAGATTTCTGGTCCTTTGATTGACAGGTTCATTGGAGTCGTGATCGCCATATTAAGGATATTAACAGCCGAAGTCTTATTACAAGATTTATTACGACTAAAATGGTCTGTAATCAGCGTATGAATACATTAACAGCCGAAGTCTTATTACAAGATTTATTACGACTAAAATGGTCTGTAATCAGCGTCTGGAGCATGGCTTGTTTTTTCAATTGATTCTTCAAAAATTTGCCAAAATCTGCAATGATTAAAACAATTGTATTTTTAATTAATTGTTAAATAACAATTAATTTATTATATAATTAGTAATATAAAATTTTAAATTCGACAATAATTGACTTCAATTGTCTAGGGAGAGATGTCATGCTTCAAACACCAACCAGTCTCAAACATACAATAAAACTCATTCAACAATCACTCAACATCATTCAAACATCACTCCAATATCTCTCACAAAGATAATTAAATAAGTAATTAAAGGAATTAATTAAAATAAAAAAAATAATTAAATTAAATATATATAAGTATATATATAAATAAATATATGTGAGATTATCACATTCATATGGTTTTGTTATTAACAAATACCATATGAGTCGATTCATTATTTAGGACAATTGCGATTAAATCATCATCAAATATATATATATATATATATATATATATATATATATATATATATATATAT
>MQRK01230650.1:49329-59663 GCA_001938485.1 Girardia tigrina
GGAGCATATTCAGGATAAGCTTCTGAGAGTAAACGATGT
Organism: Girardia tigrina; assembly: GCA_001938485.1. Lineage (NCBI taxonomy): Eukaryota > Metazoa > Platyhelminthes > Tricladida > Dugesiidae > Girardia > Girardia tigrina. The sequence goes on from MQRK01230650.1 coordinate 49,369, forward strand.
ACTTCTGTTGCACTTTTCCTTAAATTAAAGAACAAAAACAAACCTCCCCGCAAATGCTGTTTTGTTGGAACGTAATTTGACATTTTGACTTTAATAAAAAAAATTTGTGTATTTACTAAAATTCAATAAAATTAACTATTGACTACATAAATAGATATGAGGTTAGTAACAAATTCGAAATGAGGTAACAAATACGAATATAAGATTATTTCGTAACAAATACGAAAATAATTAGTTGTACACCTAATATAAGCTCACTAATTTTGAAAATAAATAGAATTCAAATTACAATCTCCATCTGGTACACCAACTAGGCGGCTATCTATTCAACCTACCCTTTCTGACGGTCATATGTCTATGTATACTATGAAAATAATATAAAATAATTTAATAATTATGTTGAATAAAAACTAAAATAAATAGATTTTAAACTACTTTATAATTAGTGGTCGGAATATTGTAAGAATCCTACGAATCCTATAAAAATAATCAAAAATATAAATTTAATTTATTATATTGATTTTCAATGATGGTCGATATAAAATCACTCTGTCTAGTTTTTCCATTTACAATGAACAGAGACATGGAAAATACAACATTTGACATACTGGATACTAGTTGCAGTAACGAATCCACTACATTGGAAATAAAATCAAGCCCAGCTGTTCGGGATTATGTCCAATTAAATAGCTGTTTTAAATATAAAACCACTACCACAGTTGAATGCAAAGACTTCAAAAATAATCACTTGTCAATTTAAGCAAGGAACTGGACCTCTCAAAAGACACCTTGGCTAAAACATTCATATTAAAAATCAGGTCACGAAGAGGAAGCGACTAGACGAAGAATGCTCGTCTAATTTCGAGGAAGATGTTAACGAGACACATGAAGATTTTAATGTAATTCTTCTAAAGTGGATGTGCACGAATAATATTCCGCTTAAAAAACTTAAGGACAAAAAGTTTACCGACCTGTTTACTATTTTCTTTGATAAGCCCGTTTATAGTGAATCTCATATTCGTAAGAATATTCTACCCAAAACTTTCTCACATAAACAAAATGAAATCATTTCAAAATTTGTAAATATTCCTTTTTATTTAATTTTCGACATTAGCTACTTTGAAGACCTTTTATGGTGCAACGACCAGTTACAGTTAAAACTAAAAAAATTGTTGGTAATTTATTGTAACAAATGTAATAAAAATGTTTAAAATAGTATATAAATTCATTTTTCTTGGAAAATATTTTCAAATTTATAATTAAACTAATCAAATTAAGTAGGGTCTTAGGAAGACCCCACATTTGTATCTACGTTGGTTTTAATGACATGGGCACTTAAGAGTTAAAGAAATACTCTTCATTTGAGACAAAAAATGACAAATATATGTTTGTAATATTAACCTTATCAACTATCAGGAGTCTGATAAATGAAAGAAGTCAATTGCCTTATCATTCAGAATGATTTATTAATTGAGAGTTTGAGATGTACTGAGGAACAACTTTTTTCGAAGTTACAGTACAAACCGACATTTGTAAAAAAATACATAAATATTGTACTATAAAAGAAGAAAAGAAAACTTGTCTAAAAAATCTAAATTACATATTTCTGAGCCAATGTATTTAAAACATGTCTTAATCTTTGGAAACATTCTAGTTGACAGCTTTTCGTCTAACACAAGACATCATTTGGCATTGACAACTTATTTTTCAAGGAAATTTTTATAAAACAAGTATTTTTTTAAAGTTTTGTATCACATTATTAGCGGATTTTAATGAAGCAATCAGACAATAAAAAGCATAAATGAATTGCATATACCAAATGTCTAATAATTGGTGAAACTTTTATAAAAAATGTATGAATGCGAAATTATTTTAGATTTGTATTACGTTAATTATATAGAGTTGTTTCTCCGAAATAAATGCAGTTGAAATAAAACAGTTTTTCAGTTTAACAGGGTTTTGTCAGACAATTTTTAAAACATTTCATGTGTTTTCGAATATCAAATGCGACACTGAATCTTTGAATTCCTCTTTGGTGTTAAAGATGCAGAAAGCAATTTAGTGAATGTTTATCTCATCTGGACAAGGAGGAGGTATAATAGTGTCTCTGAGAAATGTTTTGATTTTTTGTTGATATTGTGCATATTGTATGTTGATTTGGATTGTGCCTCTCCTACACAGATGGATGATGAGTATTTTCTTTGATTCTTACTAATTAAAAATAATTTAATTTAATTTTAAAGAAAAAAGATTTAAAATAATTTTCGAATGTAATATTTAATTTTTGATGTAATTTAAAATTTTAATTTATTAATTTCATATGTACTTTTTAAAAAATGTTTATATTAAAATTAAACCAATTAGAATCTTTATAATTAATAATAAATAATATTTTTCATTTATTTATATTTATTATGTATCCGGTATTTATAGTAAAAAGATAGATATTTTATAATAAAAAATAGTTTTAGTTTTTTAACAACAGAACATTTAATCTAATATTTACACGGTAATTAAAACATAATTAATAAAAATAGTTTTGGCGAGTGCAATTTGCACAACCAACTTCCGTCGTTGGAACGGGAAGAAAAAATAAATAGATTGAACATAAAATATATTGACAAATAACATGAAAACACGATCCGAATCTGTAGGATAGAGACGTCTATCGGCATAATCATTGAGATGGATCCTCGCGTATCGTCTGGGCATATTTGAGTTGGTGATTGAGAGTTTGTTGATGGCACTGATTGTAATTCTGGTTTGTCACGGTTGATTCCGTATTTTATTCTGTTCGCCAATTTGCTTCAGTTAAACAAAAACATTATTTTTGTTTATTCCTTTAATTTGTTGAATTTTTATTTAAATTGATTTTTGTAATTTTGTTTCGTGTTTTTTGAACACCACAATAGTCATTAATTTTTAAAATTTAAAAGTATTTTTTACTTTTAGATGATTACATTTACATATTTAAAAAAATTTTATAACAATATACTATAATAGAAAATGTGAATAAAACCTTAGAAATTATTGAATAAAGATTAAAGATTATATTTATATTTATTTTTCATATATAAAGTGTGATAAATAAAAGTTGTTTTAAAAGAAATTCTGATGGATAACTTCAGCACTCACAACGGTGTCATCAGACCGTCAAACGGATGGCGGTGCACAGCGAAAGACCGACCCACGATATGATGGCGTGGTACAACATCACTCCAAAATTTGCGGGTGTGATTCCGGCATCCACGCTGTTCACACAACGACGGAAGCAACAGCTTCCGGTCAATTTCGTGGACGGGCTCCCAGGAAATAGTGGACTGGCGCAGAAGAGAGAACTTCGAGTTAGTGACGCCGTATTCGTGAACCCGGCGAACGCGAAGTGTACGACCCAGTGGAAACAAGCAGTCGTGAGTGGAATTCGCCATCGCTATCAAGTTGCAGTTGACGGTATTTCATAACATTTGTCACATGTTAGACTCGTACCAGGTGAGTGGTCAGCAGAGCCTGCCGGAACCGTGGGTCGGTTGCGGGTTGAACACCAACAGCTGTAGCGACAGCTCCGATTTTGAAGCCTAGCAGCTGCGGAATCAGGCGACGAGTGTCTCTGATAGCGACCAGTCCCAGATTGACGAGGTGAAGAAGCCAAGACCGTAAAGAGATCACCCGGCCGACGAAATTTTCAGACTTCGTCTGCGCGGGTGCAATGGAATCTGGAAGAGATTGTATTACTCGGTGCACGGACGGAGTGTGCATATGAACCTTGAAGGCAATGGGAAGTGTGATGAATAAAAGTGTGATAAATAGTATCATAAATAAAAAAAATCAGAATTTAAAAATATATCGTTTTACTTGACTCTCTTGATTTATTTCAGTGTTTCATAAAGATTAAAGATTATTTATTATTTATCATAAATAAAGATTAAAGATTAAAGTATAAAGATTATATTTTCAGAAGAAAACCTCATTTAAAATGATTTTCTTTAATATAATTTTAATAAAAATAAAATTCTGAATAATAAAAATTATTTCATAATAATTATATATTTTCTAAAATTACAAAACTTTACAATGTTATTTATAATTTTAAAAGATCTTACATTACTTCAATAATATAACAATTTTACAATTTTGTACTAAAAATTGTATCATATGCCATAAAACAGAATAAACTCAAGTTCCATGTACATGTGCAATAAGTTTTTAAAATTATTATTATGTATACAAAAAATGAAATATTTTTTGTAAAAATATCCTCAAACTTGTATCACAAGCAGGGGTTCCAATCCAAAGATCCTGGGGTAAGAATTTTTGTTTATTAAAAAATAAATTTAGTTTATGAAAAATGATTTCAGTTTTATGATTTATGAAAAATCTTGTATCATTTAACAAAAAACTTCTTTGTTTTTTTCGATTCAGTTTATTTTTAAAATATCAAAATTTTAATTAAAAAAAATAATAAATGTATATAAAAATTATTAAAATTTTGACTACACCATTTCAACATGTACTTTCAAAAATAACTATTAAATTTCAAACAATAACAATCGAATTTAAATTTTGTAAATTGAATTTCAAAAATTAAAAATTATATTGAACACTGTATAAGAAAAAATAAATGACAATTTATTAATTATAACAATTTTAATAAAAAAATTTGCTCTTAAACCCAATACAATACTGTAGAGCTTCAGTAAATCATGCTTCGGAATTTAAATGAAAATTATCATATTGTTATCTTTATTTATGTTTCAAGTTTCCTCTTCTTTTGCCAAATGAAAATCTTAATTCGAATGAAAATTGCGGTTTTGTTACCGTTGAATTATTTTTCGTTTGTGTGACAATTTATAAATATGTAAATATAATAAAAGAAAATATTAAATAAAAATTGAATTTTGTTCAATAATTAATTATTTCGATTTTGATTAAATTTTTTTAAAAATTACCTAAAACTTATTTAAAAATATAATCAAGAATTACTTAAAATAAAAATTAAACTGAAAATAAAATCAATAAGTACCTGCTAAATTGTAAAATGTAAAAGTTAACTTAAAACTAAAACAATTATGAAATACAGTTGTTAATCTTTGAAATACAATTTACGAATTTAAAATTTAATTTTTATTCTTTGAAATACCAGTTGAAACGGTTTAGTTTTTAAATTTACCATACAAATTTGATAGAAAAATCGAAAATCAAAGATTTCAATATGGTTGAAAAGTAGTTCCTTAACACATTGAATGCTGAGTACGAGATATCTCGTACTTCAATATTCATTAGTTAGACGCTAAGTACGAGATATCTCGTACTTTGGCTTACATTACTAAGACGCTAAGTACGAGATATCTCGTACTTTGGCTTACATTACTAAGACGCTAAGTACGAGATATCTCGTACTCAGCATTCAATGTGTTAAATGCTAAAAAGGCAACAATGTAAACTTTTTTGTCCCACGCGTAGCAGACGTTCGGTACATGATGTCAACAGCAGTCAAAGTGTTAACCAACTAAAATTTAATGTATTTTTTGTTTGAAGGGAAATAAGCAAATTATTATAATATTAAGTGTTTTGATTAGTGTTGGGTCGAGCTTATCTTATTTTTTTCTTTAATTATAGTAATTTTTATTATTAAAATTTTATTCTACAATTCGATTTTAATAAAAATTACTTTTGTTTTAATTTGCTAAAACGAAGTTTGTCAAAATTGTAGTTCGATGATTTTTTTCAAAAAAATATTTTCAATAAAATATATATTTTAAAATTACATTTTTGTATAATTCAATTTTATTAAAAATTACATTTCTTTTTTTGCAAATTAAAACAAAAGTAATTTTTAATAAAATTGAATTTTACATTAAAAAAATAATAATAAAAATTACAATAATTAATAAAATTCAATAAGATAAGCTAGGCACAAAAATTAGAAACTAGGAATAGTTCATTAACGTTAATTTAAATGTGTATGTATTAGGTGTACAACTAATTAATTTCGTATTTTTTTCACTTTTATACTTAAATAAATGGGTTTTTTTTAAAAAAAATACGAAATTAATTAGTTGTACACCCAATATTATACTACATGTGTATTTGATTATTTAAAAATTATTTTATTTTTCTGGTAAATAATGTGATTAGTAAAGATAAAATATATTATAAGTAATATGAAGGTATTATTTTAAAATTTTCAAGTATATTATTTTTTTTTGTTATTTAAATATACCATATTTATTATTGACTTAAAAAATGTCTCTAAAATTAATTTTATTTGTTTAAATATCCACAAAAATAAAGTAGATTATTCTTTACCCAAATGAACTTGATAAATATCAATTCATTTAACGAACTACCGACAACGATCTAGAAATCCCAATCTATTGCATCTGTCAATAAGACAAGAGGTGGTGGCCTGGAAACCGCGCGATGTGTCGCAGATGGGGTTGCCTCCGTGCCACTGTCTGATGCAGTTCCATGTCGACCCCGCCTCCGACGAGTTGACGTACAAGTTGTACCAGAGGTCCGCTTATATGGGGCTCAGGGTACCGTTTAATATCGCCAGTTACGCGATACTGACCCGCATGGTCGCCCACGTCACGGGACACAAACCCGTGGCGCTGATTCACTCTCGGAGACGCGCACGTCTACTAAACCACGTGGACGCTTTATCGACGCAGATGAAGAGAGAGCCGAGACCGTTTCCAAGACTCAAGTTTCGGAGATCCGTGACAGACATTTAAGACATTCAGTACGAGGACTTTATTATCGAGGATTATGATCCTCACCCGAAAATCTCCATGGAGATGTCCGTGTAGATATATAATTGTAAGAATATCGTTTAATCATTTGATTTTAATTCAAAAATTTGGAAAAGTTTACTAAAATCCTCACAGCCACTATGGATGCCAGTCTTTATTAAGAGTGCCGTTGGTGGAGTTTATATTTTCTTCTTCATCCAATGTAATTTCTAAAAAAAACGTGAAAATTTCCAAAATTTATTTTATAACAATTTCTGAATATTCAAACAATATCAAAGAGATTTTTGTGATTTTTAATTTAACCGTATTTTATAAATAATTTATATAAGATATACTTATATTAAAATAAGTAATATTAAAATATTGATTATTTATATTAGAAATTAAAATATCTATTTTTATCCTAATAACTCTTACATCCCCTTTTTAAAGGATTTTTAATTTCTATACATTACGGGTAACATAACTATTAAGAACACCAATTTGATTTTTTATATTTTTATTTAAACAATAACTTTGATTGTCCTTCAGAAAATCTTTGTCAAAACTTTCGTACATTTGCATTCTAAATGAAATTGATTAATGAATTAATTCTCATTATTCTTTTAGCAAATGGGGAAATAAATATTTTATTAAAATATTTATTCAAAACTTATTGGATAATAATTAAACTGATTATTAATTATATAAAAAATATTAATTTGATTTATTTATTAAATATTATAAAAATTAATTAACTTATTTAAAATTTTAAAATTATTTGGAATTAAAAATAAATTTAAACATTACATATTTTTAGATAAGAAGAATTCAAATATTAATCATCCATCTGGTTAGGAGAGACACAATTCCAAATCAACATACACATTCAAACACAAAACATCAAACATTCAAATATTCCTCACAATAACTTCTCAATTTATAACTTTTTTTCATGAATTTTATCTACTATTGTATATGATCCTTCATACTTGTCCTGATTTTTATTTCGAATTTCTTTTTTATCCAGACTTCATCTACTATCTGAAATTCTCGTTTTCTTAATTTGGTATTTTCCGTTTGTTTTTCTTTTATATCTTTGATTATGTCTTCAGCATTCACCTTGCTCATTTTAAACCTACCCGATCAATTAATCTTCCTTTCAAAAATATTTCTGTCGGACTAACTGCTATCGTTTTCTGTACCGTTGCATTGAGATTGATTTCTATCTCTAAAAGTAATGTAGCCTCATTTGTCTTATCTCTTTCTTTCAAGGTAGTATTGATAAATTCTCTTATCGTCCTGAATCGTCTTTCTATAATACCATTGGTATTGGGATGATAGGGACTTGAGAATACAAATTCGGCGCCAATCTCTTTGGTAAAATCTCCAATCTTCTTCAACTGGAAACTCTTTCCACAATCCAAATGTATTTTTCTGGAAGCTCCAAATTTTAGTATCCAGTTTCTATTTATGATAATTGCTATAGTGTTCTCATCTTATATTGCACTCTCCGTCAGAACTATATACTAACTGAAATGATCAATTATTGCGACAATATACTTTTCTCTACTTAGTGTTTCTTTAAGAGGTCCACATATATCGATGTAATTTTTTTTCGAAACATTCATTAGACCAGATCTTTACTATTTTAATCTACATCTCGTTTCTTTGACTGGCTTGATTGGGATGAAATTCGTTGGAAGACTAATCATTCTCGCCGCATGAAGAAATATCCATTCTTCACTTGCTTTCTGACAAGGTCACCGATAAAATGCCTGCCACCTTCTATTGACTCCATTTATTAATTTTTAATCTCCCATACAAACGATGTATATCAAAAGAGATAGAATCTATATGTACTTATACCAGTACTATAGATTCTGATTCAGTATATACTTTGAGGGAAATTCCTAGCTCATTGATCTCAAACCTAACTTGAAGACCCATGCCATACAAAAATTTGATGGAATTCCTAATTTTGGTCCACAAAAACATATCTATTCTCTTTCATCTTTTAGCTAGGTAAGACAGTCATATAGAGACGAATCATTATCGGTCCCGTAATATATGTCTACCTTGTTTAAAAGTTTCTGATGAGTAAGGTTTTACGACAATAGGTCTGATAACGTAATATAACGGAATGCCTGTGTGATTGATTGAATGGAATATTTATCCATTGCAGTGATAAGTCCCAGTCCCCCCAGATCTTTATCCGCGTATAGGTAATCGTTGGAAGAATTGGGGACTGTACCACTAATTTCCTTATAGAGCGTCGTATCTCAACATCAAAGCCACTTTTGAACACTGCTATTGTGTCATGACGGCCATAATCGGACAACTCTCTATTAGGGATATTGTAGTTCCTAAAATAGAAAGCCCAACAATCAATTAGTTTTTATTGACTTCGTTGTCGTATAGTGTCACTTTGGTGATATCAGAGAAATAGAACAAGATATATCCGAGAACCAAACAGATTACATTGTAAATGTTATAAGGAGAAAGAGTGGAGATTTCAGGATGAGATTCCATTTGAAAAGTTTTTTTGAAAATCATTATTTTCATTTGGTAAATTTTAATTAGAATTAAATTATTTAATGATTTGAAAAATATACAATTCGTGAAAGTTTATTTGAATATTCAAACAAAAATTATTTTTGATTTCAGCCATCATTTTTTGTATCATAAAACATTTTTTATTTTTCGATCGACATGTTTTTTTATGTCTTTTAATATAATCATCATATCATTTAATGATATGAAATGAGGTTCGTGGTGAGAGCCAGTGCGGTATGTGAGCAATTCTACTATTGTGTTTGTAAGTAGCGTTTATGTAACTTTCATTATTGTCAAATTCAGTACTCATAATTTAACATCACAATCTTTATTAATATCAACAATTAAAGTATATATTTCTTTTAATATAATCATCATCCCCTTTAATGATATGACATGAGGTTCGTGGTGAGAGAGTAATCCAGCAGTGCGGGATGGGAGCAATTATACAATTGTGTTTGTAAGTAGCGTTTATACCACCATATTTAAACAAATTTCTTGTTAATTCAATAATTTCACTCAATATTAATCTACTAAAAATGTCTCCCGATTCAATTTTGAAAAATTAATCTACTAAAAATTTCTTCCGATTCAATTTTAGGACCAATTTTGAAAATTTACTAAATTTTAAACTTTAAAATAATTTTTACTAAATTTATCATAAAAACTAATTAATTTAAATTTACTATAAGCCTATTATTAAAAAATATGTAATTTCTTAAAATATTACAAAGATTAATCCGTTAATTATTGTCGTCTAAATTAGAAGAAAAATAACTAGACTGCAAAAGTATTTATTTAAATCAATCTCTGTTTCGGTAAACAACCGATTAAAACAAATGAATTAATTATTAATTACAATTTATAACACGCCCCCTTGCTTTCAAGGCACACAAGCATACGCTGCTCGAGCAAGGAGGCACTTTGTCGTCATTGAGAATCTGAGTGCTTGCACAGACAAAGTCGTTGAGTCGAATCGGTGGACGCACCGTGCGGCGAGGCCGTTCT
>MQRK01230650.1:83980-95161 GCA_001938485.1 Girardia tigrina
TTATTTTGTTTCAATTTATTTTATTTGACGCAGTAAAGTATTTTATTCTCTCCTTCATTCTATTAGTTTAGTGATTTCGATTTTAATATTCGATTGGAGAGCGTCATTAATAGAGTTAGTTTACCGTAGTTCAGGGTAAAGTCGCCGTGTCGTCCGTCCACCCAGTCGTCTACAAATCATGCCCCGCGAAAATTTGCGCTCGAACGCGCGCTGGAAAAATGTCGGCAGTTATGCCGATCCGATCATCGTTGAGATAACATCGGTGCCCCTCGAAGCGTTCCTTCGGGAGGATCGCACCAGGTTGACCGCCGAGAAAGCAGAAGCGCAGGCGTGCCCGCGCAAGTCGAACGAGCACTTTTAGGATCTTTGAATATTGAATATAGTTTTTCCCCGTCGTATTCGTTGGTTATTTATTTAATTTAGCGTTTTCTTTTTTATTTTTTGTGACTTGTAGATAGTTAAATGTGTCAGGTTTCGCACCATGTCGAATTAAAATAAAAATAAAAGAATGTTTACCGAGAAGTATAATGGGAACGTTTGGTGGGGAGTAACTATAAACAATTCAATGTTTGGGGCTATAGAATGTTTTATAATTATATGATAACTTTTCACTGTTTGTAGTTTGCATTTTCCCCTCAAATTGAAATTCTAAGGGTAGAATTACTTGAGTTTTCAGTGATAAACCATATTTTATTTATTTATTTACAATTATTTTATCGGAATTTTTATGGAATGTAAAATAGAGTTTTGTCGCATTATTATGTGAGATTAGGTAATCAAAATAAGAACAATTTCCGTTTTACGGGAACTAGTTTTACACGAGCGAAGTTTATAGGACGAGTTTTGATTACTGACGAAATTAGGTAGTATTTCTTATTTTCATTTCGTTCTAATTTATGGTGATTATTTGTCCCCGTTGAATTTAGTGGATGAATAAGATAAATAAATAAAGTTTTTAAGGGAAAATAGGAAATAGATGAAAAGCTATCGATAAGCTATATCCTATAAGAGAATTACTTGTAAAAACGAGCCGAAAACCTTTTAATTAAAATCTCGCGAGGGTCGAAAAGGTGCCAAAAATTGTAATGGAAAGTAAATGGTTAAAACAAACCCTCTTAGCAACCGAATGTTAGGAATGAAAAGTTTATATCGAGTCTAATTATTATTATCGAATTGAATTTTATGGATAATTTATTACATTGAATTTGACTTATTATTTGTACTCATTATCGACTTGAATTTGAATGGAATTTTATGAGTAACTTCTTCCGATAAAGATTCTTGACCGCATTTTAGCTAAACGAATATACATATTTCTGGTAAATTTATTTTTATCGAATTTAGATATTAACGGTAATGTTCGTGAGTAATAATGTACTCATATTTTAGGGGAAATCTATATAGTTCTAATTAGTTTATTTTGGTTAAATTTAGATATTAGCAGTCTTGGGTGACGATTTAATTGAATTTTAAGGAATTACGATATCATAATTCAATTTTATAACAAATTATGCTTTAATGTAAAAACGATATGATTTACCCCAATAAGAAACATTTTGCAGGTGAAATTCATAGTTGACGGAGTATGAGTTTGTGATACTAATCATTTAACCTGATGAAATAAAATAGAGAATAAAATAGTGAAATCGAGTTATAGAGAATTTACAGGTTGAGCGATTGCTAAGCGCGTTCACCGAGTAACTGTAGGGTAACTTCATCTGATGCTGTTGTTGATTGTTTGCTCACAGGCGTCGATTAGTAATAAAACTTATTAATGATAATATTTATGATTTATAATAGCCCACGAGTGAAGCGAAAAAGAATTAAATAACGAACCATAATTAAATGAGTGGTAAAATCTTGATAGATACACGAGTATATCCTGAATTTATCTGGTAAAGTTTTGCGTGGTAAGCATTTTAGGGATTGATTTAGCAAATAAAGTGACTATCGGACCGCTGTAGGGGTTCTAACCCAGGTTATTTACCGATTTATAAGCTAAGTTCCTATGCGGACGAAAACGGTTCTAATTGTCCAGTCTTATAGTGCGCTATCATCTCGAGTAATAATGATTTTATGAGACTGTTGTGACGCTTCTAATAATTTAATTCCGGTACAGATAAATGCGAGTTGCTCATCGTAGAAGTTAAGGCATCAAATTTTAGTTAAAAAGGAAAATCATCCCCGAGCGACACTCCGCTAGGTAGGGGGCCCATAGCTCATCCCATCTTTATTCGAACCCGCAGGCCCTTCAGACTCGGCACTGCTAGGCAGATGTCGAGCGAGAAGAGGCGTCCGACCCTATAATGTATAAATAATCGTAGTTGGGTAATGAATTAAAACTGGGTTGTGACTGACCCTTAATAGTCACTGGGGGCTCTGAGCGCGTAAAATTGTTACAAACAAACGGGTCGTGACAAATAATTGATTATCGAATGAGGCAGGTTGCTTGGAACTATCTCGAATGTCAATTTCATTCGATGTTAAATACGAAATCGTATGTAAATTTGACATTTTTGCCACTTTCGGTCGAGAAGATTCATAAACGATCTTTTCCGGTGCAATTTAAGAGAAAAAATAATGTGTTCAGTAAAATAAATTGAAATAATGCAATTTAAAAAAATGTATTTATCAATGTACAATATTTAAACAAGCGTTTTTTAAATTAGTTTTTTTGGAATTAATTTAATTTGTTGGTCCACTTTATTTTTGAATCCCATTATAAAGGAGCAACAGTAAAAACTGGGATAAAAAGTTTTTTGTGTTAAAATTAATTATTTGTAAAAATTTTAATAATTTATTATACCCATAAATTATCTTCGTATATAGAAATTCACGGAAAAAAATTCACTACAGTAAATTTAAAACATTCAAAATTTTTCATTCAATTTATACAATATTAAAGTACTAAAATAAATAAAATACTAAAAAATACCTATTGACCATTTCCATTTCAGCCCCCAACATTGGTCGTATGAAACCTCAAAATTCTTCTCAGTAATTTTTAATCGGTCGACCCTTTCTCTATCACAAGCATCAATCGCAATGCAATCCATTTTCTCACAATAAAAAACTGCTTCTTTATCTATTATCACACCTCCCAGCTGATTGATCACGTCGAGATCAACGATGGCGTTAAATCCCGGCAACAATCTATCAACGATCAAACCCCACGTGATACATTTAGCTTCACCAATGACTATCTCAAACTCACTCTCCAAAGCTCGGACTTTGCTGTCATCCATCATTGTGATTCACGTGTCGAATTTTCACGGTTTACAATGGTTCTAGATGCACCAGAATCAATCAACGCATCCACCTCACAGTCTTTTATTAAAAGACACCTGGTAATTAACTTCGTTCCAGGAGTACATCCGGCATCTACTGCAAAGTAAGTCCCCGTTTCCCGCATGACAATTTCTGGCAGAATGGCCGTAACCGTTACAGGCTTTGCATTTTAGCCCCTTCCTGCACTCGTAAACTAGTTGGCCTTTCTAGAAATATCTGAAGCACATGATGTTAGACTTTGAAGACAATGAGGAGCCTTTCGAACGGTTTCCTTTCGTCGATCTAACTTCATAGTCATCTGACTCATGTGATCTCCCGTGAACTTTAATCTTGCCATGATTGAACCCACCACGCCCCCTCGAGATGCTATTTCGGGACGCGACCATCAATATGTCCCTTTGGACACCCTTTCCTACCTTTCAGCAGTTCCCTGGTCAGCGTCAACATCTCCAGGAGCGACGTAAACTGGCTTCGTCTAATCTCCCTTTTGACATCAGTCGACAGACCATTATAAAAAGCACATAGAGATAAATTTTCCACACGTTTATCGAAGCGCAATACTCGTCAACGGTTTCATCGTCTTTCAATTTGCGACCCAGCAACTGCTCAAATGCGACGAACTCGTCTACATCAAATGCTTTAGTTAAAATTGACATTACTTGCTCGTAGCTTCTCTGCTTCTCGTAGATATTCTTATAAATCTTGAAGACAACTCCCTCCAGAAATAACGGCAAGATTTTAGCCAATTCTTTAGGATCAGAGATTCCCTGACATCCAGCGATGATCTTGAACTTCGTCCTCCATTCTCTGATTGGAGTCGACTTTCCGTCGAATCGGGGAATAACCGCCAACAACATTTTGATGTCCATATTTCGCCCGGACAGCTTGTACTTCGAACGACGGAAAATATATATATTTATTATTTCAATAACTCAGAAAAAGAAATATTAATATGTCTCATTCTACATAATCTTTTTTTCTATAAGAATAGTTGACAGCAGAAATGTTTCTCTTGATTATATTCATGATTAAAATTTAAAATTAAATATATCGGTTAAATTGTGCAAGATTTTTATATTTATATTTTTAAAATGTAAATAAACCTATTTTTCTAAAAATCAGTCATTATTGTTGCGGTCCAATATTGAATAATTCCCAACAATTGATTGTCCGATAGAGTAATTCGCATTGACAATAAAACAAGAAAGAAGAAGTCAAGACATTAATACACAATACATATATTTAAATCCATAAAACAGATTGCATTGAGCAACGGAGTCGTCCCGATCCTCTCGCAACCGATAAGCCATACGGACGTCACAATGAAACTAAAAAAACAGTATGTAAAAGAAATAAACAAACAGCATAAAAAACTCACTCGATGGAAGAAAACGAATAACTGATTCACCCTGAGTAAAGCAGATCGGAACACATCTTTGAGAACAAGCCATTGGACTGCAGGAGGGGGCTGAGAAAGACGCTGAGAACTTCGAAAAAGAAAAATAATGAACTATAGAAAGGCCAAAATTAATAAAGTTACCTCCAAGACGATCCGTTAGCATCTCGAGGTCGACAGACCCTCCACGTACAACCCTTAGTAAGGCCCACTCCTGAAGGGAACCCACAAAATCCCGACGTGCTCCTTTGAAAAGTTATTAGCCCTAAAAAAAAAATAATTAATTATAAATCAGACGGAAAATAACAAAGTTAATTACTGGACGACCCAATGAAACTAGGGGGTCAACCGACCCTCCCTGTATAGTCCTTGAGAAGACCGAACCCTGGATGCCACCCGTGAGATCCTGACATGTTCACCTGAGAAGATATACCCCTGCAAAGATATACAAATTAATTAAGAAAGACAAAGGCTAATTAATAACTTACCATGAGTCAGGCCCACAAAGCGAAAAACATCATCACGCGATGACTAGTCATCGGTGACAAAGCAGGCCTTGTTCATGTGACAAAGCAGTCATTGTCTATATTTGGACATACTGCATGGCAACAAATTACCCTGACAAATTAAAAACGAAATCATCGGTGCTGGCCAATCAGAAGCGGCCACGATGAAATTGCACCCCGACAAGAACAATAATGTTGTTATAAATACAACAGCCATACCGCCGCAAATCACAACATTAACCGCACATTTTCGAAAACATTTTGCACAACATTTACTGAACGTTATTCATTCCAAAACCAGAATATCAGAACCCGACGCAGAGCGACTGACAGATAACCGACGAACGAGCCATTTGTGACAAAGAAGCGAGAATCTGATAACTTCCGGCACCAGGACGATCATCTGATTCCGATTTAACCGAACGTAAAAGAGAACTCCCTCTACACGACGATACGCGAAGATAAACAGACGACATTCCTCCGAATCCGATTTTCCAAAACCCGAAATTCTTGTTAAAGATGTAAATTTTAATTTATGTATATAATTGCTGATTCAATACGAATTTTATTTGTGATTTGTGTTTTTTATGAATTTTTACTTAATTATTAATTGCACCACTACAAAATAGATTACCTTTTTCGTATAAGTAATTAATTAGCCCCGTCGCCGCCGCCGTCAATCCTCGCCGTAAATGCCCCAACTCGATTCACAATATCCGGAGCCGCGAGAGAGGGAAGGAAGCCTCCTGGTCCCAATGATTATCGACGTGGTGTCGATTTCTCTCGAGGCGTTTTATCAGGTCTACCTCGTTGAATCGTTCCTCGCCCGAATGGAATCCCCAGTTTCAATCAGCCAGGCGATCTGACAGTCGGCCGAAAGAGATCCGTTCCATCAGAAATCGATAATTAATATTCGATTTTGTAGCACGACCTTCTACTAAAATTGACATATTCAAACAAATATAATTTTACTTTCCTATTTTGTTCATTTACTATAGTTAATCTTGAAGCGATATTTTAATTTATGACAGTGTTCAATGATTTTAATTAATAGCGATATTTTAGTTTATGACAGTGTTCGATGATTTTAGTTAATAGCGATATTTTAATTTAATACCGTGTTAAATGATTTTAATTAATAGCGATATTTTAGTTTTTTACCGTGTTAAATGATTTTAATTGACCTTGAAACGGTATTTTAATTTATGGTGTTAAGATGGTTTTAATTAATCTTGAAACGAAAGTTTAAGCTTACCAAGAATCAATATTAAGAACTTATAGGACTTAATAGTTATAATTTAACGAGTTAAGTAGTACGATAATTTTGATTTATTTCGATAATCTTAATAAATTTTTTTTCTAGTAATTTTATTGACGCAAATTTTATTGAAAACTCTATTGGAAATTTTGGAAGTTTTAGCGTTAATTCCATTAAAATGTCTACTTTTAGTGAAAATTCTATTATTTCGGTACTTAATAATTGGAAATTTTATCGGAAGTTTTATTAGGAATTCGAACATTTATTGAAGGCTTCATTGTTAATCTCGTGGAAAATTCTTATATCGAAATAATGATTTTATTGTAAAATTTTTAATAAGCCTAAGAATACGAATTTTAAAATTGAATTTTGAAAATTCTATTACTAATAAATTTGACAATTTATATTCACAATAATTGGAATGATAAACTTGGAGAAATGAGGTTGTCAGCAGACTGAGAGAGATGAAGTGAGACTGATTGACTTACAATAGAATACATATCTTGCCTTAGGTTTGACATACTGTATTGCAGCAAGTTCATGGACATGTATCGAATACAAAACATTGCCTCAAGTTTTTCTTTTATAAATATAACGAATATAATACACCTTATTACATACACGTTACAATGCCACAAGTTAGCGAAAACCGAATATAGTACACTACAGCGCAATAAGTTTGTAATCTTACATCGCCGTGTCACAAGTTTGAATATAATACACACACGTAATCGATATGGGAAAACTCTTTACATAACATACCCGCGAACATACTGAGTTAGGTGGGGTTCCGTAACCCATCCCGCCTTTATCAGAACCCGATGGCCCTTCAGACTCGGCACTGCCAGGCAGATGTCGAGCGAGAAGAGGCGTCCGACCCATAGATATAAATAGCAAGTCAGGTTATCACAAATCGAGATTGGGTTGTGGTTGACCCTTAATAGCCACTGGGGGCTCTGAGTCTTTGAAAATGTTTAAACTCAAATGGGTCGTGACATTATCAATAGTAGAATTAAATAAGATATTAAAGAGTACAATGTGATAATTGTCTATTAAAATTAATATTCGTTTGTATTCATTTTTTTCAATTTGTAAAGAAAATTTGTTCAGAAATAATTTTTGCAGCTCCATTAACACTTAATTTGGATATCAAATCAAATCTCTTTCGAAAACTCACCTTCAAACTTTTAAATTTCATTCCCAATATTCATTTTCCTAAGTAATTCAAATTTAGAGCTTCGACACTCTCATAAACCAAACTTTCTTTACTTTTATAATTTCATAAAATTCAGACTTACAAATTTACTCAGGCGACAACTAACGAAATTTTCAAAATAATTAAGACGAAATTTCAAAATAAAATTTCAATTGAAAATTTTCTCAAATCGACAATTTATTTTATCGACAATTTACGAAATTTCCAAATCAAACTATATACTGACAACTGACGATATTTCTTTTTGACAAATAGTCATGTTATTTCACATTTATATTAATTTAATAAAAATCACAAATACTAATATTTCTTAACATTTTACATTTACCCACCCGGTACTTTTTCTATTTGGCATTTTTTTCTGCAGCGGTATGAGTCGCCAGTCGATGCTCAATGCATGCGAGCTCAATATTTGAGTTCGTTCAAGTATATCTAACACATATAGGGGTGTTGTGAAGCTCTAGCAAGAACTCACAATTCTTCTATAAAGTCATCCTCGTCCAACACAACCCCTTCCTGGAGTAGAAAAGTGTCCCTTGAATTGTGTTTAAGATCAGGAAACTCGGACAAGTCATGGGCATCCCGCCCATGTCAATTTTAACTAAAACATTTGATGTAGACGAGTTCGTCGCATTTGAGCAGTAGCTGGGTCGCAAATTGAAAGACGATGAAACCGTTGACTAGTATTGCGCTTCGATAAACGATCCCAAAAATGTCCGGGATCCCATGATTGAATACCCTAGTACCGATGTTTGAAGATAGTGAAACATTTACAGAAAATATTGGAAAAGTAAATTTTACTTTTTTTAAAATATAAAACAAATATATAATAATTATTAATATTACTGGATTTATTATCAGTATTATAAAAAATATATCAAAAAAATATGTATAACTTGCGTATTTTTTTCAATTTGGTAAGTAATTTAATGGTAAAAAGTATTTTATGTAGATAAAATATAAAAATAATAATATACATTTGTTTAAATGCATTATAATACCATATTGATTACCATTTGATAAAACGAAATCTGGGTGATAATTTTCTTTTAAAAACAACACTCATCCATTAAAAAATATATTTATAGACAATATATTTCGACGGATCTAACGTCATCGTTAGGTCACTAATTAATAATCAATTCATCTGTATATAAATACAAATATGATGATTATGTAATCGAATGCATGAAATTATGCTAATCAAAAATTCTCAATAAACTGGTTGAGACTACCGATTGAACATTGATTTTAGGGCAACGTGACCTAATTAACAATGCTTCACGCGACCCTCTCTCCCAATAACTGTCAAAATGCTTACACATATTTTTGAAATAATCAAAATTAACATCACATTTATATTTTTTCCTATGTTCTGCAATATTACTCTTACTTTCTTTTCGACCATGTTCTTGAATACGTTTATAGAGATGACGAGCAGTCTCTCCAATGTATGTGACATCGCACCCATTGCATTTATATTCATTAAATTTATATTCATGTGTGAAGCATTGTTAATTAGGTCACGTTGCCCTAAAATCAATGTTCAATCGGCAGTCTTAACCAGCTTATTAAGAATTTTTGATTAGCATAATTTCATGCAATCGATTACATAATCATCATATTTGTATTTATATACAGATGAATTGATTATTAATTAGTGACCTGAAGATGACGGTAGATTCGTCGAAAGATATTGTCTATAAATATATTTTTATATGGTAATTTGTTAATAAATTCTAATTTAATGACTTTTTATTGCTTTATCAGAAATGGAAAAATATCTATCAAAAATGAACAACATATAAGCTAATGTATTATTATAACCAAAATTTAAAAAATAAATTTTTTCAAAATTTTCAGTGACCCATATAATAGACCGCCTGTCGATATTCGATTGTTGTTGTTATTTCTGTTAGATTTTCTTTAAAATTCGATTTATTGCGGTTCATCAGTTATATTAGTCAAATTTTAAGCTGTTGTATGGGGATGATAACACAACAATCACTATCGATGTACCCATTTTTATCATAGTGTATTTTGTCCTATGATATGCCGTTTATTCATCTAGCTTTTTTCTTAAAATAAAGTGATTATTTTATGATTAAAATATATAAAAATTATTTTTACTCGAATTTATATTTAGATAGCTTTCTGTGTAGTCGTCGTTATGAAATTTTTATACGATATTATTGTGAGGAATATTTGGAATGTTTTGTGTATTGTTCGCGTGTTTAAATATTGTGTGTTTATTTTGGATTATATCTCTCCTATTCAGATGGATGATTAATATTTTAATTCTTATAAACTGAAACTAATTTATTTAAATTCAGATTTAATATTCAAATTTTTAATTTATTTTGATTGGAAATTTTGAAAATTTTAAAAAAATTGAATCAAATAATGGTTTTAAATGATTATAAAAAGATTTTTATTTTTCTCAATAAAATTTAATGGAAATATTTAAAATCAAATAATTCCTTTCAATTTAGTTCAGATCGAGGGAGGGCATTATAACGGATTGTCATAAAGGTGATCCAAATTTTAAGTGCAATAAATGTTGCTCCAAATGAATAAGTTCTCCTAACATGTCGTTTATTCATCTATTTTTTTTATAAAAATCAAAGTCATTATTTTATGATTAAAATATACATAAATTATTTTTACTCGCAGATATATTTAGAGAGCTTTCAGTGTAGTCGTCGTTACGAAACTTTTATACGATATTGTGCTGCATGTTTCCATCTAACTAACGCACATAAAACATACAGTTACAAATCTCAAGAAGGGTTACATAAAATATATTGATAGAAATAGATAGAAAATTCAACATTTATTTCATTTACAGTGATCAAACGGCCATCTCCATGGAGATTTTCGGATGAGGATCGTAATCCTCGATAATAAAGTCCTCGTACTGAAAGTCTTCAATGTCTGTCACGGATCTCCGAAACTTGAGTCTGGGAAACGGTCTCGGCTCTCTCTTCATCTGCGTCGACAAAGCGTCCACGTGGTTCAAGTAGACGTGCGCGTCCCCGAGCGAGTGAATCAGCGCCCCGGGTTTGTGTCCCGTGACGTGGGCAACCATGCGGGTCAGTATCGCATAACTGGCGATATTGAACGGCACCCCGAGCCCCATGTCAGCGGACCTCTGGTACAACTTGCACGACAAATCGTCGGAGGCGCGGTCGACATGGAACTGCATCAGACAGTGGCACGGAGGCAGCGCCATGAGCGGCACATCGCGCGGGTTCCAGGCCACCACCAGGTGCGTCTCGGTGTCCGGATTCTCGCGGATCGATCTAATCACGTGCCCGAGCTGGTCGAATCCCTGGCCGGTGTAATCGGTGCGCTTGTCGCGGTACTCGGCCCCGAAATGTCTCCACTGGAACCCGTACACCGGCCCGAGATCGCCCGGTTCCCGATGCCCGAGCCCGCGACTCTCCAGGAACTCTTTGCTGCCGTTCGCGTCCCAAATGTGCACGTTCTTCTCGGCCAGGAGGTCGCTATCGGTGCA
>MQRK01230657.1:4234-14821 GCA_001938485.1 Girardia tigrina
TAATTTATCCGTAGATTATTTAAGAGACGCCAATTCAATTGCAATTAAAACTTTAGTCTTTCAAACATAAAAATGGTCGATTTTCTCTTTCTAATATTATTACAATAGTTATTATTGTTTCTTATTCTCTCTATGTTTATATTGTTAGAAAAAAATTTCGGTTATAAAAAAATTAAATAAAAAGTAGTAAAAAATCCGAAAGATCCATTTTAAGGAGGAGTGTGAAGATAGAGTCGAAAATTAATCGAAACTTGAGACAAAAACCAAGAAAACTGGAAAAGACATTAAAAATTGCAAGTGGTAATTCGATTTAAAATCAAATAATTAATGAATTGCTTTGGTAATTTTAATTGTGATAGAAATTGTGATATAATTGTTTGGAATTGTTTTTTGATTTGTATTTTCAGTGGTGAATTTTTATTTTGTATGTACGTAATTTTTATTGAAATTAGATAAAAAATAATTAAATAAAAAATGCTAAGAGTCAAAAAATTTTCGTCAAAATATATTGTGCTTAATTTCGACGGATCAACCGTCATCATCAACTAGTTGATGAGATTGCTTTTCGCGAATTGTTATATTTTACAACATCGAATTTACGATTTTTATTTAATAATGATTGGTATCAACAGGTTGATGGGGTAGCTATGGGTTCTCCATTAGCTCCAACTTTAGCTTCGATATTTCTTTCCAAGATTGAAAAGAAAATAAGTCTATATGATGGTATTAAACCTAAAATTTATAAACGTTATGTAGATGATATTTTTCTATTGTTTGATAATAAAGAACAAGTTGAGCCTTTTTTAAATTATATGAATTCCCTACATTCAAATATAAAATTCACGGTAGAATATAAAAACAATAATGTTTTACCTTTCTTAGATCTTTTAATAGAAAGATCTTTTTATTAATAATAGAAATCAAATAACTAATAATTATGATAATATTGGTTTTGTTTTGACTGTTACCTACTCTGAGGGTTTCAGGAAATTCAAAAACTCTATTTTGAAACATTATGAAAATAATTTATTAAATTTAAAAATTGTATCTAAATCATGTAAGATAGGAAGTTTGTTTAGTAGTAAATCTATCACTCCAACTGGGTTATGTTCCAATTTAGTTTATCAATATAAATGTAATGGGTGTGACGCAACATTCATCGGAGAGACTTGTCGTCATCTCTGTAAACGGATTCAGGAACATAATGGCAGGGGAAAGTGATAGCAATATTGCTCAACATAAGAAGAACTGTTTGAATAGTAAAGTTGATGTAAGTAATTTTAAGATTTTGTGTTCACAATTTGATAATTACTGGGCGAGGGTGATGTGTGAAAATCAATGTCAAAACACCATCCTCTTCAATTTTATTAAAAGTATTTACATGATTTAAATGACATAATGATTACATAAACATTGCTTTGATATATAAACGCGAGTATATCATTGTTAATTCAGTCTGATGATGACCGTTGATCCATCGAAATTAATCACAATATATTTTGAAGAAAATTTTTTGACTTTTAAAAATTCATTGTCGTCATTTTTTAAATATTTATATGAAAAAATGCTAAATAGCAAATGTCGGGATGACTTTTGGTGAACTTTAAATTTTTGATATTTTTTAAAATCATATTTATATTTTGGATGGATTAAAAATAAGGTTCGACTAATTAAAATGAAATAATCTTTAAATAAAAAATTTAAGTTAATAGATAATATTTTTTACTAATTAAAATAAATAAGATTTTATAAAATATATTTTATATTTAACATTTCTACCAATCAAATTGAAATAAGTTTTGTAAAAATTATATTTCACAGATAGTATATTACTAATTAAAATGAAATAAGTTTTGTAAAAATTTTTGAGTAATGATAATATTTTAATTAAATTGGGACAAATTTTTATAAAAATTAAGTTTTAAAAATTCACAATTAAAATATCATTTTCGTAGTTAAAGAATATTATAAAGAAGATTTTGATATATTTTGTAACACTATTTAAAATAAAATTAGAATATTTATAGTACACGAAAGGTTTTATTAAAAATAAATAAATTTTATAATTAATGGATCTCTACTAAATAATAAAAATTTAAATATTGCTAAATATTTTGTATTTTAAATTTCTAAGTTATTTTTGCAATTTTATTAAAAAACAAATAAAAAAGAAATAATTTATATTCGAATATAAATTATAATTATTAAATAAAAAATAAAAAGTCGGAGAAGGTATAATGATATACATATTCATTATAGGTACTTTTCTATACAATTATGTTACTGCTCGGACCCGCACGGTAGTATATTCAATTTATTCAAATAACAGTATAATTTATTCAATCAAAACCAAATCACCCCACATTCATTCGCAAACAGCCCATAAATATTCCTTACCCACATACGAAAATTTGTCCATCATTGGCAGCAGCTTGGCCCATCCCGTCTCGTTCAACAACGATTCCGCCATTTATGTTTCCCAATTTTGCGATTAAAGATTATTTAAACAATTTATGTACAAAAAACAATTTGCAAAGTTCGGTAAAAAATTAAAATCGATTCAAAACAAAAAATATCGACCAACACGTCACAAACTCGAATCCTTACCCCCTTCGTCAACAGTCCATTGCCGAGAATATCGATATAGCTATCTGTCTCGGTCGTCATCTCATCCGATCTCATGTCATCCGATTTAACGCTCTCTGCCAAATGGGATGCCTTTTTCTTCGCCTGAGGTGCGACCTCAGCGACCAAATTTTCCGCCATCGCGTTTCATTTGTGGAAACTGCACGATTGAGAAATGCTCGCAGTCTCTGGATCGATCCTGGTTAATTTTTCATCTTTATCACCACTCGATCGATAAAATTCGCTCCAAATTTCGATAGATCGAGTGGGGATAAAGATGAAAAATCAACCAGGATCGATCCGGAGACTGCGAGCATTTCCCAATCGTGCAGTTTAACATCTCTATTGTCCAATGTTTTTTGAGACCCATTTACTGGAATTTTGTTCGATGGTAATGAGATTTGAATCGCTTTGTTCGCAGAACTTGCAAATGCAATGAACTCAGTAAAACAAATAAGTTTTTAATTATGTTTGATAATTAAAATTTATATATATATATATATATATTTCTTGATATTCAGACTTATAAAAACATTAATTTCTCGGTATTACTAGAGTATCTTTTATTAGATCTATTGAAAGTATTGATAAACTGGCACATTGTTAAAACAGAATGGATATTGTCAATCTTTTATGGAAAAATAAATAAAGGAAACAGAGTTTAGCTTCTGATGGATCTAAAAAGAGTATTATTATAGAGTATTATTACAGAATAATATATATATATATATATATATATATATATATAAACATTAGTTAAAAGTCACTAATATCCCTAATTTATTGACATGGGTCTGGCTGGACCCAGGTTCATCCTTTAACTAGTATCAAAAAGGAACATCGTTTAACCATTAAGAACCCCAACCATCAAATATCGGTACCCCCAATAAATTTATTATGGACTGAACAATACAAGTCCTGCTTATATCAGTTCATATCAATTCCAGACATGGTCACGTAATCATGATATAGTTATTATCACATAGGACGTGAGGAATCATTCTATGAATATTATATACTAAAAATACACATATTTAACAGATGATGGGAAATTTCTTTGTTTTCGTGAGAACAAAACTTAAAAACAAAAACTAGGAAATCGTTTTCTACCTTTATTATCTGTAGATGAAAGAGCGATTTCAGCGGTCGATTGGGGAATTCGCCTTCATCTTTTCCTATTAAATTACCATTAATAAATGTGCCGTTTTGGCTTTTGTCAATGATAATCACGCCATCTTCCCCCTATTGAATGATAGACAAAAATCAAACAAGAATGGGGTAGAATGAAATACCATTTGTCCACATTCCAAAGATTTTTTATTCTTCTTAATAATCGAATATCGACAATTTCTTGATATTCAGACTTATAAAGACATTAATTTCTCGGTATTACTAGAGTATCTTTTATTAAATCTTTTATTAGATCTATTGAAAGTATTGATAAACTGACACATTGTTAAAACAGAATGGATATTGTTAATCTTTTATGGAAAAATAAATAAAGGAAACAGAGTTTAGCTTCTGAAGGATCTAAAAAGAGTATTATTAGAGAGTATTATTATAGAGTATTATTACAGAATAATATTTATATTTATCGATATTATTATTTGTATTTAAAATTTTGAGATCTGGATTATGTAATTAAAATATTGTTCCTCATAAATTTGTTTCAATAATGAAAATTGTTATAGAAATAAAGTTTACAATTTGGTGTTCAGAAAGTTAAGATTCACTTATTAACTTAATCGTCTTTTTGATTAAAAAACAAATGTGTTTCATCGAAACAAAAGATGAATCAAGTAATGAATCTCGGCTGTAATGCCTTTGCTCTGCTTTTTGATGATATTGATACAAATTAATATGAACTTGATAAAAATAATTTTTCTTCTTTCGCTTATGCCCAAGCCACCATCACTAATGATATTTTCCTTTATGTCAACAAACCATCAGATTTTCAGTTTTGTCCTACTGAATGTTGCGCAACTCGCGCTATTTCTTCCATCAGCAATTCTGAATATCTTCAAACTATCGGCTCCACAAAGATGACTCAAAACTGATCGAGCTTCGATCAGATTGTGTGAGATTATCAAACGATAAAGATTGTATGAAAGAAATAATCGAAACAGTCAGAGAAGATCGATCGGAGATTGAAATTAAACGAAATTGGACCGTTCGGAATCGATCGATCGTATCGAAATGGCGAATTTTGCGGTCAAACTGTCGTGATTGATGAGGTTTATGATAAGGACGAGTGCACATGCATTACCGCCGATGGTCGATTTTTGTATGATTTGACGGCTTCGATGTTTGGGTTTGTTGGACCGAAACGGGGTCGATTGGCGAGAGTGATGGGCGGTGTGAATTCAGATAAAATTGTAATGGTGAAGGAGATTAATGAGGTCCGTGGAACGGTGACTGTTGTTGTGAGAGCTGATAATCATGCATCTGATGATGACAAAGACAGACTTCAAAAATAAGAATGAAATCGAGATTGATGACCGGCAGGTAAATGCCGGTAAGATTGGTTTTTCCATTCCACCTCGTCCGGAAGCACTGATTTCCCAACTGCGGAACGCCGCCACACCCTAGCGCCCGTTCTATGAGGGTTTAATTTAAATTTCCATCTCGCCAAAATAATTTATTATTTTTTTAATTTAAAGGTAAAATATTTTAATGTTATTATGCGTATTAAATATTTTAAAAAATTAAAAAAGGATATTATTAAACAACTATTAAAAAATCAAATACGTACTTAAAAATAAAATATGTTTTTAATGTGTTTTTTTAAAAAATATATTTCAAACAAAATGATATAATAAAAGAAAATCTTAAAAAATTAAATATCTATTTAAAAATAAAAATATTTTTTAAAGTGTCTATTAAATATCTTAAAATTAAAAAGGATAAGAAAGCCATTAAATATTAAATATTTATTTTATAAATAAAAATTATTTTTACAGTCATAACAATTTATATATTTACTTAGAAATTTTGAAATAATTTTAAATGAATTTGAAAATAAATTTTTAGTTTTAATGGGAAAGTTATTTAATAAATTTGCAAAATTTTAGAAATTGAATCAAAAAATTTAATGGATTAATTCGCGACGAGAAAATTAAATTAACAGAAAAATTTGTATAAATGTGTGAATTTTTGTTATAGAAATAAATTTTGGTGTTAAAAAAATGAATCCTGATATTGAGATTGCAACCACTTCTCACAAAGTGTATTGTAAAAACTAGACACGGAGTAAGGTAGTGGTTTCCAATTTTTTTTGTACACATGCACGCCTTTTAAAAATAATTTGGTGCGCCCCCCTCTAAAAAAATGTTCATTCATTTTTTGTGACACTTATTCGATTTTTTTGGTTTGTATTCGAAAATTATATTTTGGAAACAGTTGCATGCCCCTTTAAAACCGTCTCGCTGCCCATCCCCATGGGGGTGCGTCATACAAGTGTTGAGTATAGAAATTAATTATTTAATTCATTGTTTTAATTATTGGGTTAAATAAATTTTGTTTTTTTAATAAATTTTATCTTAATAAATATTATATATATAAATAATAAGAATAAAAATAAATAAAAAGGGTAAATAATTTAGAATGAATTTGGAAATATTTTGATAGAAAGAATAATTAAAAATTATAAAATGGTAAATAAAGAAAGTTTAAAGATTGAAAAAGGGTATAAAAAGAAGGAAAAAGAACAGAAAGATACCCCTCTTAATTATATACGAAGAAGTTGTCAAGAGATAGTTAGAAAGGTCAAGAACCAGTTATTTATAAGATTAAATTTGGAACGAAAGAAATCCGATCGTGTCTAGACCGAATTATAATTGAATAAATTATTGAGCGTTATATAAAGATCGCGAGTTAGAAAAACAATTAATCTTTGAAAGACAGATCAGAATTAAAGCCAAATCGAAAAGGAGAATTAAAGAAAATCAAGTGAAGGTGCTAAAAGCCATTATAATTATATATTTCTCGTAATATATTTTTTATATATTATTTTTAGTAAAATCATACGTGGGCAAGAGTATTTCCTCTTCCCACTCTATCCAAAATCCAAATTACTAAATAGGCTAAGATCTTTTTTCAAATTATCAACTTGTAATATTGTATATAAAAATAAAATATTTTATAAAAGAAACTCCTTGTTTTTATTTCATTTTAATCATTAACTTTATCACTCTTATATACACCAACACAAGTAGGAAACCACTAAGGCAAGGTGTTGGAGACTTTGGTGGCGGTATATGGTAAGCATCGAGAATAGACCTCTTTCAAAACAATTTTTAATAATCTTTTTCAAACGGTTCAGGTATTGGACACTAAAATCCTTGATATATTGATAGTTTTTCAATTATTGTCGGTCTAAGATTCACAAGTGGAGTATCTTTTTAAAAATGAAACAGTTTGGATTACGAGTCATATTGATTATATTCTTATTAATGTGAAAAATCAAAAAGAAAGTTAATAAAAATTGATTTCAAATTATATTTTATGATTTTAGCTTTTACACATTTTTAAAATTACTTTTGCATATATTAACAATAATATTCAAAAATATGTGATTTCCGAAATTCCAACAAACATGAATTGGGGTCAAGAATTGTTGGCCATTTTCTAAGCAGTTTGTGTAATTAATTTTAACGAAAATCGCCACTATCGGAAAAGTTTTCTCTGTGGAAAACCGGAACCTTATCGTCAATTGACGACCATTTCGAATATTTGTCATACAAAATCGTTTTGATTAAAATTCCGTCAAAAAAAGAAATAAAATTCCAGAGGATTTGTAAGATTCACCATTAATGATTTTGCAGTTTTAAAGTGCTTTTTTACATTTAAATTTAAAGTATTTAATATTTCACATATTTATTTTGTTTAAATAATCGCAGAGAACAATTTAAAAAGTAAGTAAAATGATGTATAAAAAATTTTTTTTAAATCATTTTATAAATTGTAAAAATCATTTAAAGAATTGTCAAAACAATTTGGAAAAATGTCAAAACCATTTGGAAAAATGTCTAAACCAATGAAAATAATAATCACAACTTAATTATTTACAAATCAAAAATTCATTGATAAATCACTAATTAATTGATAATTCATAAATTAATTAATTAATCACAAAAATTAATTTATGTTATTAGTTAATAATCACAACATAATTATTCAATAGTCACAAATTAATTAAAAAATAATTACAAATTAATTAATAAATAATTACAAATTAATTAATAAATAATTAAAAATTGAATAATAAATAATTAAAAATTAATTCATAAATAATCACAAATTAATTAATAAATAATCACAAATTAATTAATCAGTAATCACAAATTAATTAATAAATAATCACAAATTAATTAATAAATAATTACAAATTAATTCATAAATAATCACAAATTAATTCATAAATAATCACAAATTAATTAATAAATTTTTACAAATTAATTCATAAATAATCACAAATTAATTATTTAATAATCACAAATTAATTAATAAATAATTAAAATTAATTTATAAATAATCACAAATTAATTCATAAATAATCAAAAATTAATTAATAAATAATCACAAATTAATTCTTAAATAATCACAAATTAATTCATAAATAAAAACAAATTAATTAATAATTAATCACAAATTAATTAATAAATAATCACAAATTAATTCATAAATAATGACAAATTAATTCAAATAATAACAAATTAATTAATAAATAATTACAAATTAAATAATACATAATCACAAATTAATTCATAAATAATCACAAATTAATTCATAAATAATCACAAATTAATTCATAAATAATCACAAAATAATTAATAAATAAACACAAATTAATGAATAAATATTCACAAATTAATTAATATATAATCACAAATTAATTCATAAATAATCACAAATTAATTATTAAATAATCACAAATTAATTCATAAATAATCACAAATTAATTCATAAATAATCACAAAATAATTAATAAATAAACACAAATTAATGAATAAATATTCACAAATTAATTAATATATAATCACAAATTAATTCATAAATAATCACAAATTAATTAATAAATAATCACAAATTAATTCATAAATAATCACAAATTAATTAATTAATAATCACAAATTAATTAATAAATAATCACAAATTTACTCATAAATAATCACAAATTTACTCATAAATAATCACAAATTAATTAATAAATAATCACAAATTAATTATTAAATAATCACAAATTAATTAATTAATAATCACAAATTAATTAATAAATAATCACAAATTTACTCATAAATAATCACAAATTAATTAATAATTAATCACAAATTAATTCGTAAATAATCACAAATTAATTCGTAAATAACCACAAATTAATTCTTAAATAATCACAAATTAATTCATAAATAATCACAAATTATTGATAAAACGAAATCCATTAAGACAATATATTTCGACGGATCTACCGTCATCTTTAGGTCACTAATCAATAATCAATTCACCTGTATATAAATACAAAAATGATGATTATGTAATCGATTGCATGAAATCATGCTAATCAAAAATTCTCAATAAGCTGGTTGAGACTGCTGATTGAACATTGATTTTAGGGCAACGTGACCTTATTAACATTGTTTCACACGA
Organism: Girardia tigrina; assembly: GCA_001938485.1. Classification (NCBI taxonomy): domain Eukaryota; kingdom Metazoa; phylum Platyhelminthes; order Tricladida; family Dugesiidae; genus Girardia; species Girardia tigrina. Next base: position 13,505 of record MQRK01230657.1, read on the forward strand.
CACTCTCTCCAAATAACTGTCAAAATGCTCACACAGAATTTTGAAATTATCAAAATTAACATCACATTTACATTTTTTCCTGTGTTCTGCAATATTACTCTCACTCTCTTTTCGACCATGTTCTTGAATTCGTTTACGGAGATGATGGGCAGTCTCTCCAATGATTGTGGCATCGAACCCATTACAATTATATTCATAAACAATATCAGAAAAAAGTGTTAAAGGTGTAATAGATTTATTACTGAACATATTTTGAATTTTATGAGATCGTGATGTAATTTTTAAATTTAATTCATTGTTATTTGCTTTTAACAATGCATTTTTAAAGTTTTTAAATCCTTCAGAATGAGGTACAATTAAACAATATTTAGGCATATTATTCATATCTAATGATCCTTCGATTTCTTTCTTAGATCCATCAGGAGAAGCCAAACTCTGATTTTTCGAAAAATTTTTCAAAAGTATTTTATCTGCTGTTTCCTTTATTAACTTTTCTAGAAAGGATTTAGAATAACCATTCTTATTTAACAAAGAAATTAGTTTATTAACACTCTCTACAGATTTAACAAAAGTGGAAGACAACGACCAGGAGCGACAAGTTAAGACTTTAATCATGTTTCTTTTATACTTAAATTCACAAAAACTGTCTGGTGAAGTATATAGACCTGTATCAGTTTGCTTCCTATAAATTCCAGTCTCGTAACCAAAAGATTTTCTTTCAACCAAAAGATCGAAGAAAAGGCAAGGCTCCATTCTTTTCATTTTCAACTGTAAAAGTAACATTTGAATGTAACGAATTCATAAAATTTATAAATGGAAGTACATCAGCCTAATTTTTGAAACTAGAAATATATCATCAACGTATCGTTTATATACTAAAGGTTGATTTCCATCAAACAGTTTAATTTTATTTTCAATCTTTGAAAGAAAAACAGAAGCTAACGTTGGTGCTAACGGTGAACCCATAGCAACCCCATCAGTTTGCTTATACCACTCATTATTAAAAAGAAAATGAACATTTGATGTTGCTATTAAGAACACCAACATGGGTTTTCAAACTTTTATTTTCATTACAATCAGAATTGTCTTTTGGACAACTCTCAGCGAAACTCTCGTCATTCGACATCGTTCTAAATTGATAATTTTTTATTAATGTTTTTTAATAAACAATTATTCGAACAAATTTTTCATTATTTAGTGATTTTATTTTTAAAGTTCAATTTTGTAGTTTTAGTATTAATTTTTATTTACATATTAATTTTATTTAAAAATTATTTTATGTAAAGAAAGAATATTTAATTAATTCAAAACTTAGTT
>MQRK01230676.1:22349-46686 GCA_001938485.1 Girardia tigrina
TTTTTGTAATTAATTTCGGCGGATTACCCGCCATCTTCAGACTAAATTAACACTGGCTTTTTGCAGCTTATATATGAGAAAGGTGATTATGTAATCAATCATGTAATAAAGGCTCTATTATCAAATATTTAACAGAGAAGTTGAGTGTGAAGCTTGAATATTAATTTTTGGATCCATGGATCTTATTAATAAGGCCTCACACGTTACTCTCTCCCAGTAATTTTTAAATCAATTACACAGAATTTTCTGTGTAATATGTACTGATGAAGGCCTTATTAATAAGATGCTCTTATTAACAGAAGCTCGTCTTTATAATCTTCGATTTTCACTTAATACACTTTCAATTTTTTCTTTCAATCTTTTCTATTGACCTCGCGAAAGTTTTGATGTAACTTCTTCTATTTTTTTCTTTCGGAATCGATCTTGTTACCGATACGACACTCGATTGCCGCGATCTTTCTCTGTTTGATCTTTTTCTTTGTAATTTTGAATTTCTTGCTCGAGATTCCTTTTAGATGTTTCATGCATTTTTACAAGTTCAATCTGCTTATTTGTCCGATCAGAAGCCTTTTTTCTTAGTAGTCTAATTAAATTATCCCGCTCCTTTGTTAATTCTTCCCATTGAAATTACTCTCTTCCTCTCACCGAGCCTCGCGGTCGGATAACAAACCTTCAGCCAACAACAGGCAAGAGATAACTGACTAGAAATCCTACAACAAACAATACCTATTATGAATCGATCTACAGACAAGAAAATGGGCACGATAGTAAAGTTATTGAATGTTTTAATTGTAAGAAAATCAAATATATTACATGTTAATTCACATAAAATGTCAAAATATGCTTGCAATTTATTATTTTACTCAACATTTTAAACATTTTTTGTATGGGAAAAGATTTTTGTTACGAACGGATCATAAAGCTATCACTTTTATGATGACTACGAAAAACGCTATTACACCACAGTTTCAAACATGGATAAATTTTCTTAGTGGTCTTGACATGAAAATAGAATATCGGAAAGGTGAGAAACATTCAAATGCTGACGCGATGTCTAGAAATTCTTGCGAATTGTGTAGCTAGTGTCAGACGATGCATAAAGAAGCCAAGAAAGGAAAGATCAAGACGAGAATTCTTGCATTGAACGAAGAGTCAGAGGATTTCAAATGGCAAAAGAATAATGAAGAAATAAAACAAATTGTTGAAGATATCAGAAAAGGGAAAACGAGGAAATGGACACTAAAAAATGACATCGTGGCAACTCAGGACAATAAGTACTGGATCCCAAAAGAAAAACGAACAGATGTTATTGAAGAGATGCACAAGCTGTTATGCCATGCTGGTAGTAAAAAAGTCTATAACTATTTTCGAGAAGATTTTGACATGGAAAATATGAGGAATTTCATTAAAGAAATAGTCCAAAGTTGTTTAAATTGTCAAAAAAGAAAGACATTAACAGTGAAAACGAAAGAAAAACATAAAATTGTCGGTAGATGAACCTTTCCAGAAAATATACATTGACTTCTGTGGACCATTCAAAAGAAACATAAAAGGATATCAATACGTACTTGCAATAGTAGACCAATTCAGTAGATATATTAACCTGAATGCAGTTGCTAGTCAAGATGAAAAAACAGTTCGTAGAGTGATATTGGATATGGAAATTTGGACCTCCAAAAGAAATCCATGTTGATAGAGGAAAAACATTTGAATCGGCTTTGTTCAAAGATACAGTTAGAAGGTTCAAAGTCGAGATAATCTATTCAAGTTCATATCATCATAATACAAATGGGATAGTGGAAAGACAATTTCGAACAATCAGAGATGCTAATAAATATTAGAATGAAGGACGGAAACCACAGAGATTGGACAGAAGTTTTGTCGGAAATAGACTTTATGTTGAATAGTACAGTTCAAGCTACGACAGGTGTTTCACCGGCTGAAATAATATTTGGGAGACGATTAAGACATTGGTGGAAGAAAAATAAAGAAACTAACGGAAACCAAGTTAATGTCGACCAAAATGTGGAGACAAGACGAGTTTTTGAAGTTGGAGACAGAGTGTTGATAAAAAAAGAAAATATATCAAAAGAAGATGATCGTTACATGGGTCCGGCAATTGTGTTGAAACGTAATCACGAAAGGAGTTACGAGTTACAGCTCGAAGATGGTAGAACTTTGATTAAAAATGTTGAATGGCTAAAGATATTTTAACCGAGGGGGATGTGAGGAATGTTTTGAATTGTGTGTTGATATTGTGCATGTTGTATGTTGATTCGGATTGTGCCTCTCCTACACAGATGGATGATTGATCTTTTCTTTGATTCTTACTAATTAAAAAAAAATTAAATTTAATTTTAAAGTAAAAATATTTAAAATAATTTTTGAATGTATTATTTATTTTTTAATGTAACTTAAAATTTTAATATATTAATTTAGGATGTTCTTTTTTAAAAATGTTTAGATTTAATTTTAACCAATTAGATTCTTTATAATTAATAATTTTTATTAACAGATTTTCATTTATTGAAAATAATTAGTGTGAACTCAGAAATATATTGATCAAGAGAGATAGTGAATGCGCTTGTGATACTAATAAATGTTATAAAACTCATATTGATGTTGTTAATATTCGTATATTCGGTTATTCGACTTTTTTGGACGAATAACCGATTACTTTAAATACCTTTACAAAATTCCTTAAGTTATGTAAAAAAATTAAAAATTTTATGAAAATGATTGAAGAATTTAGTCAATTATGTTTCAATTATGGAATCCTGTATTTGGCTGCATGTGATTTATTTTCTAAGAAAAACGAATTCACCGAGGAAGAAGTTATATTTAAGGACTGTGAGGAATATTTTAAATTTGGTATGTTGAAATTGGTTTGCTGAATTTTGTATGTTGAGTTTAGTATTTTGAAATGTGTTTCTCCCACCCAGGTGGAAAATTGATATTTTAGATGTTCACGATAAATAATTATTCGAGTATAATTTGCATTTTAAAGTACAGTAGAAGATATTTAAAAACCTAAAAAATATTAAATCGTTTCAAATTTTCATATTAAAATTTAAATAAAGTAAATAGTTTTAACTAAGTTTTGAATTAAATAAATGTTCTTTCTTTCCATAAAATCATTTTTTAAATAAAATTAATATGTAAACAGAATTATTACTAAAATTAAAAAATTTGAACTTTAAAAATAAAATCTGAAAATAATGAAAAATTTGTTCGAATAATTGTTTATTAAAAAACATTAACTACAAGTTATCAATTTCATAGTTTAAGTGATGCTCGTACTAGTAAAGATGACTTCAACAAAACAAGGAAGACTATAAGGAAATGAGAGTTGATTTTCAATAATTTTACACATGTGCAATAACGATTTTATTTTATGTATCGATAGTCAAAACTCCAATAACGACACTTAATGTAAACCATAATTAAAAGCGGTTTTAAGCGTATCGAAAATTTCACATCGTATAACCTTTTATCATATTTCCATTTGTTACCTGTTGTCACTTTTGATTCTAACGTAAATTTATTCTAAATGTATTACTAAATTTACATTTATTAACTATTGGTACTTCTTTTAATTTAGGGTTCTGATGAACGACAACTATCGTCGATAATTTTGATTATTTACCATTACGATCATTTCAACGTTGACAACTTTGTCTGAGCTATCATTTGAGAATTACTGTTATTTTGTCTGTTTACAAATCAGTCAGAATTATTTACAGAACAACTGCGTCGAAAACGTAACGAATTCCGCTATTGCGTTAATTAATGTTATGTTAGAATGTTATTTTCTATACAACTGTTATATTGGAATGTTATCTCAAAATGCAATTGGAGAAGTTTAGATAAATGAATGGTCAATAACTCTAGAAACACGAAAGTTGAAAACTGTATCGGTTCATAATTAGTGTGAACTCAGAAATATATTGATCAAGAGAGATAGTGAATGCGCTTGTGATACTAATAAATGTTATAAAACTCATATTATAGGGGATCAACGTCTAAGACTCCGACAACTTGGGATCATGACTCACACTTTAATACTAGTTAGAGTCTTTACGCGCCTTCTCGAAGTTAAACAATCTTTCTCTGTTTCGCTCTCATAATCACAATTAATAGCCCTGAATGGGAATATTGTTCATTCCTTGAGGATTCTTTATGACACGCTGGGCTACTTCCTTATTCACTACGATAATAATTCTCACTTCGTAAACACGTCTCAATGGGTATATCTTTATTTCGCTCCCTCGTTTATTCATTTTCAAATTTCAAATAGACAACAACAAGACAAGGGGTAAAATCTCTCTAATTAAACAAATAACAACAAAACAGTACAAAATTTCTAACTATATTCTTTAATAAACTTCTAATAAACCTTCTTTAGAACCATTAAAGGAAATTACCCAAGTTGTAAATGAAGAATCAATATCAGCAAAATTTCCTTAAATAAGATCTTCTAGTTTTTAATAATTACAAGAAATTAGGTATATTCATTAAATAAAATATTTAGGTTCGTGAAATTCAAACATTAATAGCTAATTTAATCTCCAAAATCAACATAAAATATAAAAAATTAACGAAACTATTGGCAAAACAGTTAAAGTCATTCAGTTGTAAAAATCCTCCATCAATCCTAATTATTTACATAAACCTAATCAACTATTTACAAGGCTGTATGCGACTCAGTTGCGCATCGGAGTCCAAGGACCACCCCTCCTGGTTCCTTGGACGGAGAGACGAACCGTTGTAGCATGCCGTCCGCCTGGGCCGCTAGCCTCGTTGCCCTTGGTAGTTTGACTCGATCTCAACAGTTTGATCTTCGAGTTCAAGATATAAGCGCAATCGATATCAAGTCGGAGCATTGATACAATGTAATGTTTAATCACATCTTTAATTTTAAATCGATGCTCGCTATTAAACTTATTATTGGAACTTGAACAAATTAAATTTAAATTCAATTCAAATCAATATAATGCAGTAAATACCAAGACGATTAATAAAATTAAATTAAATTCGAATAAAATAATAAAATCAATATAATTCAGTAAATACCAAGACGATTAATAAAATTTAAATTAAATTCAAATAAAATAATAAAATCAATATAATTCAGTAAATACCAAGACGACTAATAAAATTTAAATTAAATTCAAATAAAAAAATAAAATAAACATAATTCAAAGGTACCTCAAAATTAAACTGTATGGCTCAAAAACTCAAAATTAAACTGTAAAACTCGAAAACTCAAAATCAAACTGTAAGGCTCAAAACTGTTGGAACGAAAAACTTTTTAAATCAGTAGTTACAAATTAATTATAAATAAATCGCTCTAATATTGTTGTCTTGGGCGGCCTTTGTCGCAAAAACTTCGGGTATTTATATTATTCCGATTCGTTGCGTATATAATGTTTATTTGGCAAGGACGTCGGTTGTCGTCTCTGCGACATCCTGTCTTGCGGATACGACATTCGTAATCATGCAAGGTGTTCGAGGCCAATTCTTTGTCATGGTAACTCCGTCGACCGCTCATGCGGGATGTTTACGGCGAAGGTAAACAACGGTGAATACGTGAAGTCCTCACGTGGATTTTCAAATGGACTTTTTAAATTATCGAGGTAATATTAATTAAGTTAATTAAAATTGTTAACTTTTTGTTTTATTTTAGGAAGCCTCAAAGGACTCCAGGGGGCCGCGGGCGGCAACTGGGACGGACTCGGGGAAGCCCCTCGCTTATCCGTCGCCCCAAAATGCTCGGGACCAATTTAACACTAATTTAATCATAAATTAAAAAGTATGTCTCTTCTGGATCGGTGATTTGTAAAACGATTGTAATTGTAATCCTAATTTTAATTAAAGTAAAGTATGTCATAATGTACTGTATAATAATTATAATGAATTTAGTTTTTAAAATTATAATAAAAGTTTATCATTCACAGAAAATTTTATTGATAACCCAGTCTAAGAGTGTAAGATAGTTTAACACAAAATTTTAAGTACTACATCGTAACTCGAGTTTATGATGAAGACAAATAATCCGATTACCCCGCAATTCAATAACTGGATGAATTTCTTTAGTAGTCTTGACATGAAATTAAAATATTGAAAAAGGGAATTACACGAAAATTCGGACGCACTGTCTTATAAAGATTGCATGGTATGTTCACAACGTATTATACAGCACGATCAGGCTAAAATAGGTAAATTGAAGACCTGAATTTTAGAAATGGAGGATACTCTTTCGTTTCCATGGCAAAAAGATAGTAAAGATATAAGAGAAATAATTAAAGTGATATAATTTGATTAACATATGCTTATTATACTAATTAAAAACTTTAGGAATTTCTAATTTAAATATATTTATTAGAAGCTATTGAAAACACTCAAATTAGGGTAATTATTGAAAAATTGCATACACAACGATGAATGTCTTAATATAAATATTTATATTTTTCTACTTACCAATAACTACTTGACCTTTCATGGATATTATTTTCTCTATTTCTGTGACACTTAACCAAGGATTTGGACTTTCGTGACCCTTTTTATTCATAGAATCTGCTGTCATTATTGAATTTTCTTGAATCAGGGAATTTAATGAAAATGTCGAATAGATCTACGACTATTTAAAAATACAAAATTAAATAATGTTTAATAATTACAGGATTAATGAAATTGTTTTTCAGGGGTTTATCAAAAATAAATTTATTTTGATTGTTGGCTTTCGTTGTCAATGCCACAGACGGGGAAATGGGAACCGAAAATACTGAATTCGCTTGTGTTATCAGTTCTAAAACATTTGGTGAATGAAACATTTTGTATTTTTTCATAATATCTGAAGAATTAGTAGCACGACTGTTGAATTTATAATATTGAGTAGAATATTTGTGACTCCTCCAATCGCTAATGTCATTTTTTATGTCTTATAGAGAAAATAAAGAAACATAAAACATTTAATAATAGTACTGGCAACATCGGATATTATGGATATCCAAACATCAAACAAAACATCGGCACAATCTCGGGCATGTTTGCTGATTGAAATTTCAGTAAAAATTTTGATTGTAAGATCAATCTGAATAAAAATGACATCTGAAATACGTACACCAATTTCTAAATTATTAAATTTAATATTATAACTTTTCTATTTCCATATTAACAATAAGCTAATCCTTTTTTAATGAAATATTTAAAGAAGCAATTTATTTTTTTTTCAAATTAAGAGCTCATGAAATTTTTAAAAGAAAGGAATAAAAAAATTCCCTTTCTAATTTTGAGGAAATTTTATACTGTTTTAAAATCTTCTCTTTGTGTTTTAAAATAAAAGTACCTTGAAATTTAATCTGGATCTTTTTTCTAGCTTGTAAAACATTTGGATCATAAATTTAATATAAAATATATTGACTTTGAATTTTGTAATAAAAGAAAGTTATTAGATTGATATATTTGATCTACGAACTTTCTTCTTCTCAACCAATAAATAAAAATAATAAATTATATTGTTTTGGAATTTCAGTTAAATTTATATTATATGGTGGTTATTATTATTCATATTCAAATGTTCTTCTCTTCTGCCAAAAACAGTCTATCATTATGTGATCGAGTTTTTTGTTATTCAAATTGTGGTTTGAAAATTTATTCATTTTTTTATATTTGAATTCTTTATCGCTGAATTGTTTGTGATTATTATTTTTTATTTATTAAATAACGATATATAACTAATATTGTGAGGGAAAATTTAGAATGTTGTAAGTTGAAGACCTGAATATTATAAATGCCTTTTTATCCAATAAAATTATGAGAAATTAAAAGTTAATATTAAAAAATTTCCCATTCATTGTTTTTTTAGATTTGAATGTATAAACAAAAACTGTATCAATCAAAGAAAGATGCTTACTGAGAATTGTTGTGAAGAATCTGTTTGTGTTGTCAATAAATGTTTACATTCAAATTGTGATGTTGTTAATAAATATGAAAAATAAAATTAACATTTAAATGAAAGACCAATCAAATTAAATAAAAATAATTAATTAATTTAAAAGAATTTTGAACTATTTTTTGATTCAAACTCAAAGAATTCTTTGTCTGAATTTGGGAATAGACTAAGTGTGACGAATGTGTGCTGCGTCATTGATCACCAGAATGCAAATAATTGAGTCTATAAGTGTTATATTATCATTTATGATAATTATTAAAAATGAATAAAAAATAGAAATTATTAAAAATAGGAATTTATACGTTGTTTAAATATTACTGTTTAAACATTGTTTTTTGTTAATAAATATTTTATAAACCATCTTATTAATCTTTTATTTAAGACTATAACATGGCGTCACGAACAAATGTAACTGCGCAGAAGTTTCTAGAAGAAATCACATTTAAGAAAAAAGAAGAAAAATTGTTTACCTTCGAAAAAAATCATCTGAAGGAAAAGTCGATTGTGGAACACATCAATAATGTTAAAGAATTTTTAACATTATTCGAAGAAGCGAAATTAGACGAAAACACGAAAATGGAGGCGTTTTCGTATTTTGACAAAGATCTCATTGCAAAAATTCAATGCGATTCCAGTTCCGATTGATCTAAATTGATCTAAATATTCGACGTGCAAAGATCTAAAGTCGGTGAATTGTTACCAGTCTTGCAAATGAGGCAAGAACAAAAAGAAACATTGCTAGATTTTTCAAAAAGAGTAAAATTGGAAGCGTTTAAGCTAAATATCAAATCAGAGGACTCCATAGTTAAAATTTTGCTGCACGCACTACTGGACAAATGGATCTCTAAAGTTTTCAAAATTTTCAAACCAACAACATTATTCAAAGCTCTCGGGATGGTGAAAGAAGAAGACTGTGACAATAGCGACGAAAATAATTATGAATTGTATAAAATGAACAAAAGCGTATCGATTGCGAAATTACTTCAGGAGAATCAAAAACTAAAGACAGAAATAAAATATTTGAAGGATGAAATATTTAAACTTAAAAATAATCGATTATCCGATAATATGAAGAGCGACAAACATAAATGTTTTAGATGTAATAAACGATTTTGGAAAGCTATAATTTGCTACGAATGTGGTGGTAACCACAAGAAAACAAATTGCCCAAACCTTAAATCTGTTAAGTTGTTACAGGAAACGGAGTTATCGGAATGCCAAAATTCAGATTCGATCTCAGAAGTAAGTAGAGATAATGAAAGGTAAATTAACTCAATGGCGAAAACTAAACCCCTGAAAAAACCGGATCTAGTCAACCAATATGTATCTTACATAAACGGTACAAAAACGAAACGTCCAAATACAAAATACAGTGCACGCAATACAACCAACATTATAGAGATGTAACCAAGAAAGGAACGATAAGAAGAAATATGACGAGGAAAGGAGGTACCCTTAAAAGACGACCTCCAGTGCAGAATAACATTACATACTGGAACGGTAAAGAAATGGTCATAAAAGTAATGAATGCAAACGAGATATTAAAATCACATGCTATGTATGTAGAGAAGAAGGTCATGTGTGACGCGAATGCAGAAAGGTAAGATGTAACAATGCATGACATATAGCTGAGGAATGTTACTCAAATTTGAGCAAACGATATAAAGGGAGAACAGATTATCAAAGGAAAATCCAAAGAGAGAGTCAAAATTTATCAGATGGACAAAAGAGAATTACAGGCAACCGGAACTCGGAAGAATATCAAAGAGGGTTTGAAAGAGGCAGACATATTGCGATGATGGAGAAAGAAGAGCTCGAGACACTAGAAAAAAAACGAATACGGTCAAGGCAACGAGGAACCGATCTTGGCACTGGAGTTAGTTTTTTAAGAAAGAACGAAACAATATAAATTATATATATAGTAGTAATTTTAATAATATAAATAAAATAAATAATAAATTTGACATTAACAATAAGGATTATAAAATTATTAAAAAAAGTAAAAAAGTGAGGGAAAATTCTATCACGAACTAGAAACGAACCAGAAAGTCGTAAAATTCATAAAAAAGGAAATGTACGATGAAAGAGAATTGCTGATAATTATTAATTATGAGAAAGTCCCGATTACATACAACAGATTACAGGGTCGGACGAAAATAAGACTTATGAAAAAACACACAGAAATTGAATGTTTACTAGATACTGGAGCAGCTTTAAACGTAATGATTACATAAATACTTTAAAAATTAAATAACATAAAAATGAGACAAACAATCTAGAGATTGACAGCAGAAAATGGATGTTAGAAAAGAAATAGAAAATCTCGGCAAATTTTAAAAAAATCCGAGAAAATAAGATTTATGATAGTATAAAATTTAAAATTAGGTATACCATTGATGAGAGAATTCAGGATAGAACTACAATGGAAAGAACAAAACTACCAGAAAACGAGTGAAACTAACATATGCGAAATTGAAGCAAAATTTTTGAAATCATGGATGAAAAACAGTAAATATACAAAACGATAAATAATTAGAGAAAATAATTCACCAATATCGAGGTATATTTATGGCAAACGAATGGGACCTCGGGTGTACAAACTTGTTATGACATAGAATAGAAACGACAGAGGACTCATAAATATAAGAAGACTATCCGGTACACTTAGAAAACAAAATAGACGAAGCAATTAAAAATCAAGATTCGAACGGAATAATAAGACCTTGTAACTCAATGGAACACACCAATAGTATACGTTTGGAAAAAAAGATAAGGACGAAATCAGAATATGTCTAGATTTCAGACAATTAAATTTAATTACTCAGAGACAGGCGTTTCCCATGCCAAACATATAAGAGATGATGGATAGGTTACATGGAACATAATTATAGAAAGTAAGCTAATAAAAAGAATGGAAAAATATCAGAAATGCTTCAAGGAATTGAAGTTTTGGAATCTGATTTTGATCCAGAAACAATAATGCAATTTTTATACATTTCCAAATGACAACAATTCATTTCAAACAACAACAATGCATTTTGTCAAGAATTTTTTAATATTTTAATTGTAAGGTTTTTTTCATCTAAAGTCTAAAAAGAAACTAGAAAATAAAGATACTAATTTCTAAACATTTTAGAATCATATGGTTTTTCGTACGTATTTTCCGGTCTGAAGTTATACTGAGATACAAAAAATCATTTGAGATTGTAAGTAGCGTTTATGCCACTTTCATTATTTTCAAATTCAGAACTCATAATTGAACACCACAATTTATTAATACATCAACAATTCACATATTTAAACAAATTTTCCTGTTAATTCAATTATCTCGCCACAAATTAATCTACTAAATTCTTTTCGATTCAATTTTTAAAATCTTGCAAATTTTAAACTGTAAATTTATTAAATAATTTTCACAATAAAACTAAAAATTTATTTTAAAATTTATTTAAAATTGTTTCATAACTTCTATTAAAATATTTAAATTGTTATGACTGTAAAAATATTTTTATTTATAAATAAATATTTAATATTTAATGGTTTTCTTATCATTTTTAATTTAAAGATATTTAATAGATACATTAAGAAACATATTTTTTTTATTTTTAAATAGGTATTTAATTTTTTTATGATTTTCTTTTATAATATCATTTTTAATTTTTAAAATATTTAAAAAAAACATTAAATATTTAAACACATTAATAACATATTTATTTTTAAATACGAATTTGATTTTTTAATAGTCGCTTTATTATATCATTTTTAATTTTAAAATATTTAATAAGTATATTAACATTAAAATATTTTAACTTTTAAATTAAAAAAATAATAAATTATTTTGGCGACATGCAAATTTAAATTAACCCCTCATAGAGACAATTACAGTGTAATGCATATTAGATGAGATGTTAAATTAACAGTTACTGTAACAAATAGTTTTCTAGAGAAAATGGACGAACAATCTACATGAATAGTTTTCTTTAGATTAAAACATTTGAGAAAGTTTCAGAGAAGTAAATGACCTTTTATAATTTCGAATAACCGTGAAATAATGGACTCAGTATTATTGATCATGGTATAAAAGAATTTCGAAAATAGATTTTATCTCATGTCAAATTTATAAATTGTTTTATACATAATGTACTATTTAAAATTTTTTTAAAAACCTAAAATCATGAATTTTTTCATGCTATTACTCAGATTAGTGAATTTTAAATAACTTGATATTCTATCAAGTCTTAATCCCAAAGTCTGATATTGAACGATTATAACATACATGAAAAATCTCTTACTACCTTCAATTATTAGATTCTCGTTTTATCAAAGTTTTTATTACTAGAAACTAAGTGAGTAACTTTTCTTGTAAATTTTATTACATATAATCTTCATATTTATTTTAAATACAGACTTAAATGTTTTTGCAGCGTGATGTCATACTTTTTTTATAATAAATGACCATATGATATCATTGATTAACAAAAATTTTAAACAAAACAAAAAATATAGTATTTAAGTTTATATCTTATATAATAAATAAGATACAGTTTTAACCAGATTGACTGAATTTAAACATTCCATTTGGTGTAAAAAAATCAAACGTTCACATACTATCGTACAACATCATTATATAGTAAACATCAGTTCCATACAATGAATCATTCAAAAGTTGACTTATGTACACATCTTTTTGATTTATTAAAAAATGTAATAGCCCTTCGAATAGCTAAAAATGAAAACTAGTTTTGGATAAAATTACCACAGAATATTTCTTTAAAGATATTTAAGAGATATTAGTACATATCTAGATTTATTTGATTAAAAATTAAAAAAATAACCAAGTCAAGAAGCTAGAAAATACTCAATATTAAAGAAAAATTGAATCAAGTAAATAAAGTATCCAAAATTCGTAAAGTAAATAAAATTATTCTTTAAATCACACAAGTAAATATATTATTCCTTCAAATTACAGAAAAAATACATTAATCCTTAAAATTACACTATTAAATAAATAAACTCAAGAAGACGAAAAATAAATACTAAGTAAAATTAAGGATAATGAATATATTATTTACTAAATTTTATTATATCTAAAGTTTTTTAAAAGGATCACCCGAAAATATATCTTTTCACTACTATTTATCTAGATAACTTTCTAATAGGTCATTTATTATTCCTTTCATGAATTTTTCTCTTGTTTTCATCTGGGTCCAATATCACTCAAAAATTTGAGTAAGAACACCTGTTTTATGCACTACAAAACTCACGGAATGATCTACTGCCTCATTGAAAACCATTCTTGACATAGCGATATGCTTGTCACTGGTCGCTTCTTATTATTGTTCCTAAAGATAGCTCTTTAATATTGATAATAACGTTGAAGGGATATGTTCACTATTTTCTTGAATCCACGTGCAAGAACAAAATTGATGTAAAGTATTCCAGACATAGATATCTGATTTTCACTTTGTAAAACATTTTCACCATTTCCAATGTTTTGGCTTGAGAAAAAATAAAAACTCGTAAATTTGACATATTGATCAATTACTAATTAACCTAATAGAGTTTTCCTTACAATATTTTGTAAAAAATTTCCAAAAACATTTAAAAAATGTTAACAATTATTGGCTTAGATTTTGATATGTCTTTCATAACATTTTTGTATGATCTTTTTTGAACATCATCCATTAATTTCCAACCAATTTATTAAATAAATAACTACAGTTATTTTATTTCAATGATTTTTATTTAAAACAGTCTTTATTTAGATACTCTATGTATGATATAATCTGAAACATTGAATTTGTTGATAAAGAAAGTTTCAGTCAAACACACTGTACATTCTATTGTTGATTTCCCAAGCACTTTGATTTCGAACATTTTATGAAGTCCATTTTTATTTTTACTGATCGAGGAATTCGCGATTAGTTCAAAACTTAGTTCTACTTACCTCGAAATTACACAAATTAAATTATGCTCTGCAAGAAAAAAATATCCTCACATTACAAGTAACTAAATTGATCCCACGATCATTTTTTACTTAATCAAAGTTTTAGCCAAATTTTAGCACTTTAAGTAAGCTCTAAAATGTATAAGTATTGGAAAGGAGACAATTTTAAAAACTAGTAATTATCATTTCGGCTTTTTTTTAATTTTTGTAATGCATTTATTCATATATAATTCCCATGTGTACGCCACTACACGTCCATATTCTGATTTTATCATAATTCTCATATTGCTTAGTTGAGATATTTGATAACCACACGATGTGATGCTTTCCTCAAACAACATTTATTTGAGATTTCTTATAGCATAAAAATCCGTTTATTGAATGTACAACTTAGTAGGGGGAAAATGGGCATTCGGCCCCACACCCCCCCGGGGGTCACCCGTTGCCATGGCAACGCTCGCGGTTATCTTAGCAACGGTTTTGATTCACTTGGCCTAGGTAGCAACCGTGACCCTTTCCTTAGCAACCGTAGAAAAAAGTGCTAATCGATCGCTGCACAGTGCCCAGAGGTGCTAATCGATATTTTAAAAGTGCTAATCGATAGTGCACATTTTGCCGCACATTTCCAGTGTGCTAGCACAGTGTTTTCAAGCTACACATGTGCAAAAGTGTAAAAATGAATACATAAAATTTTTTAAAAGTGCTAGTGTCAAAAATCGATACAATGTGTTTGATGCACATTTTAAATCTCTATCTGAATGTGCAATTAGAAATTTCATATATTGATTACTTGTCCCTATAATTAGCATAATGTGCAAATTTACACAAAAAAGATTTTAGGCCTAGGCAGAGAGGTACAAGGAAGTAGAATATTAAAAAAGTGCTCATGTACTTGAATATATGATACGTACCCATATAGGTACATTTAGATTCCCCATCAACATTTTCAAAAAAGTGCTGATAAATCGATTTTTTTCGAACATTTCTGAAATTCTCAAAAAAGTGCTCAAAAATCAATTTTTTCGTATATATCTGAAACCCTTATGATATATGCATGTTATTTACCATCAAACAATATCTCATGAATCGCCTAATGTACCCCAGCCTAGACAAAAACAATCACAAGTACCTTGGTTACCGTAACCAAGATACATAACCTTTAATTTTTACATGTAAAAATTACATATATTAAACTCCTATTATACTTAAAACGTGCATAGACATTATACATAACATCTGCATAATCATCTAATGTACCTGAGCCTATACATCACCTATCATGTCAACGTATTGTACTCATCATGTCAACGAATTGCACAGTTAACATTTTATAGTATATATCAATATTATCTATAATAAAAGTTGTTGTTTACAAGTTCATGAATAAAGACATGTATAAGACGAGTATTTTCAACAAACATTTATTTACATATGTACAATATATACAAGTAGATCAATCATAAAAAATAATTTCCATGAGGTAATGTACTTATTCCATCTGTCAAAATATGTCGTTTATCGTCAAACCAGTCTAGGCTTTTCTTCCGCATCATTACTGTGGAGACTTGATGTTCTCTTGATTGGATCCTTCGCATTTCAGAAAATATATTGATATTTTCCCGCAGTACTCTCATATAATCGTGGAATCCGATTTGGTTTGCTAACGTTGCCCTCTTTTTGATCTTACCATCCACATCTTAGACCGTAGTGCTACGAATCTAGAGATGATTTGACCATTGACTTCATCCTTAAATTTTCCAAGGACCTTTTTATTTGATGTTGAATAATTTGGATAGTCATTTGAATAATCTGAGGTATGCATATGTTGAACCATTTGAAAAAACTCCGAAAATAGATCTTCTGTATGAATCTGATAGACAAAGCTATCAGTATCCATATACATTAGCTGTAAATCCTGGAATTTGGGGACCATGATGTCATAGTGGAAGTCGTACATCAAGGTCTTGGATAGATCTAGGATTGACATCCCCACATATATCGGCTTATTAAACTCCAGGGATGTCTTCAGCATATGTATACTCACAAGGTTTTCAGTGTATATAATACTACTGTGGAAGTTTGATTTGGCAATGAGCTTTTTTGCCCGTTTCCAATCACATACCAGTTCGATGTTGATTCTGTTGCGGATATTCTCCATCGTTTTGCCAAAAACACTGTTGTTATAGAGTTTGAACTGATCCTTTTCAAAGTCGTTTTTCGTATTGGTTCTCAGATTGGTGTTAAAGTCAATATATGGCTTAAGCCATTTTGACTGACTAAACTGAAGAGCCCGATGGATTTTTGTGATTATGAGCCCATTCTTTATAGCTTGTTGGAGATTGATATAGTGGACTACATATTTTTGTTTATTTCCAAAGTGACAGAGCAGCTTCTTATGTTTTCCAATATAAGGACATTTGCTCTCAGACAATGTTTTGTAGATATTGTTTTGGGATATTCAAAATCGATTCCAATATGTATCCCACATCTCCATTAGGGTTCAGTTTTTCTATTGTCATGTCTTCAGGTTGATCCACCCATTTGAAATTGTCAAAAGGCAATTGTCATTGCCCATCCATATAAAATATTAGCATCCAAGTATGTTATGTGTTAAAAATATATTTTGGTGATGCCGGATACGATATGGCAAACTACAAAATATGTTTTTAACCTAATGATACGATTATGCTTTATCAAATCGAGTGACTATAATCAGGTAATACGAAATGTTAGAATGATCTATAAATGTTAGAATGAAATAATGTGAAAAAAATTTATAACGTCTAAAAATATCAGTTTATAGTTTTTATTTCAATAATTATCCAATAAAGAAAAACATTATCCAACAAAAAAACATACACTTTAATATGAATCAATTCACCCTCAAAAAATTAATAAAATAAAATAATAAAATCACCTTTGTCTCCAGTCAAAAATCAAACACAAAACAATCCAATCACAATAGTCAACCGTAATAATCAAAGAATACAAATGGTCAAAGAGACAAGTGGTTGAGATCTTCTTTCGTTTGAATTTGTTTCCTTTTTAAACTAGGTACACAAATAAATACTCGAGATGTATGCTGGAAATTTTGATAATAAAAATTTAAACGATACGTATTAAAAAAAATTTAACTGTGTTCGATATATTTATATATCGATTATTTTTAAAATTTTAATTTCGCTTGACTACTTAATGTAGTCAAGCATATAGTATAAATAATAATTTAATATAATAGTACATAATTATAGTACATAATAATATATAAACCATTATATAATATAAATAAGTCTCCATACGTTTCATAAAATGTTCCGCTGCATCCGGACTTCTGTATAAGAATGGTTCCTTGTCAATACCCAATGCATACATACAGTATGATGATAGCTCATTATACTGGTATGCTGTCGTACTGCTTAGTTGTGGATCGGGATTGCATGTTTTGACTGAGCTTAGAATGACTTCAAAGTCACAAAATATGATAATGGGAACTTTCTGCATCTTTTCATATTCGTTGAATTCGATATAATCTTCCTTGGGAAATTCCGCTCTGATGCAGTGATTGTTATTGCAATAAACTTTCTGCTGTTCAAACTTAATTGCTGCATCATCTCCATTGAAATGCGTAAAGCATAGTTTACAAATCTCGATACTTCCATGATGTTTCGATATTTGGGATCTTAGAAGGCGCTCAAAGTTTTTGATCCAGACGAAATGCCTCTTTTCTCCATCATCTAGCAATAGCAAATCCCTATGATCTTTTAATTCTTCCTTACATACAAGTAAGTGATAAAATGTTTCATTCTCCAATCCAAAAAAATATTGATTGAAACATTGTTGCGGCTTCCAAATTTAGCGACTTCTTCCAGGCTCGGCGGGAATCTAATACAGCTGAAGTCATATGTGTGCTGCAGATTGTCGTATTTTGATACTCCTGATGCATGTTTTTGATCCTCAACAAATTTTGACAGTATTGCATACTTGAAGCACATGTTGTCATCATTGTGGACATTGATACATGCTCCTTTCTTAACTATCCATTCAGGAAGCGGTATGTAGGAGCTGCCTCTCATTGGGGAGCATTTATGAACATGAATTATCAACCGATTTACAAATGCCAGAGTTCATCCACTCTTCTTCTCCTTGCTCTCATCAGCTTCCTTCATTATCTTGGCATATTCTTCGTTGAGCCTGTTCATAATATCATCGGAATTTAACATTGGTCTATTTTTGGTCTTGAAGGCTCTATGTGATAATTCATCATCAATATTGGTGAATGTTGCATCCAATTTAAGGTTGAGTTTTATAGCCTTGAAATCAACCATGTTGTCTTGTAGAATCTCCATGGCTTCCTTCTTGGAATATTCCAGAAACTCATGTAGACTTCTAACCTTGCTGCCTCGGCTGCCTAGGTTAGCCTGGGGAACCTTGATAACATATTGACGTACCTTCTTATTCAATGAAGCTTTATGAATTGGTCTCTGTCTTGAGCTTTTTGATGGAATATTTATGATATTTGTATCATTTGCACGTTTTGATGGAACATTTGCAGCCTTGGCAGCATTTAAAACAGTTATCTCCATTGGAACATTTGTAGCATTTACATGTTTTAAGGGAACTTTTACCGTATTTGAAACATTTTTCTTTATTTGAACATTTGAAACATTCTTCTCAATTGGGACATTTGACAAATTCTTCTTAATTGGAACATTGGAAACATTTAGTGGTGCGAGAACTGGATACCTGAAGATTTGAAGATAGTCTTCTTGGACAATATTGAAAAGTCACACAAATGGTCCTTGTGGCTATCATAAAATTGATGATAGTCACCACTACTTGCATTTTGACACACTGGACAAATATAGACATCTATGGAACACATATCCATAGTAACGCTGCATTGTATCATGACAAATTTGTGGATTGTGAACATTTGTCATACAGTATCTGTATAATGAACATTGTTGAATTTTCGTTGGAATTTTCTCTTGAATCATTTGTGACATGTATTGCTTGAATATATTCTTTTTCGAATTGGTGAAAGGAACCTGGTGTTGATTATGTTCATTGGAAAATTCTTCAAAGCTTGATTGACATACAACTTCACATTTTGGACAGATGAAATACTCAATTGAATTGAATAGGTAATTGTAGGAATTGCAATTCTAAGAAAATACAAATTAATAAATTTGCGAAGTACAAGTAAAAACTCACCATTTTCGTAAGTGAATTTTGAAATAATGATAAAATACCTTGATATCGCGATATCTCATAACATTTATTACATTTATTTTAATTGATGCATTAAAACAAAAAGACATATATAACAAGATTTATTAACACAACAATACAACTTGAATCAACAATTAAAAACAACGAATTTCTGACAAATTCCAGATTGGATAATTTTTACCATCTCTTTCTTTTCTACCTTGTATTCATATTTTGATAAATGCCATAGTATAATTAGACAAGTCCATTGTTGGTTTTTCATGACCCATGAAATCTCTGAATTTTAATCCATCATCTGATCGAAAATATTGTTCTCTATGTTCACTCAGCTTCCCATCTGGTCTTGTTCCAACTTCTTGTAAGGCAATATTCAAAAGATCGTAATTGCGATCACTAATGTCATTTACATGGTAGCTAAATTTGCTATTTCTAACATATACTGGATCCCTCAATTTAATTGATTTCGGATATTTCAACAAGTTAATCTGATATCATCTATATGTTGAAGATTTTTGTGGAGCATCTCTTTGTTTTGGTTGAAAATAACTAGCTTGGTTATCCTAACTAACCAAGGCTTCATCAATTGGTGCCTGGATATCCTTGGTTGTTTGATTGCTTAGGTTAGCCTGGCTAGCCTGGGCTACTATTGGTTGTCCAACTAACCTAGGCAGCCTGAATAGTCTTGGTTGATGATGATCTCGCTGGTTCGACTAGATTAGGTTGATCAGCATTTATCTCCTCAGTTAATTGGTTAGGTACATTAATTGCCTCATCATCAATCTTCTTTTCTTTAGTTACCTGGTTAAGTTCATTAAAGGTTTTAAACTTCCACTTCATTTTAGCAGGAGCATCTTGATTTGTCAAACGGATTTTGAAATAATGACAAAATGTCTGAATGTTGCGATATCTCATAACGTTTATTGTATTTATTTTATTTGATGCATTAAAACAAAACAAACTATTATAATAATATTACTTATTACTTTAAACATAATAAAACAAACACTTGTTATTAATTTGTTTTAATGAATCACTTTTAATAAATAAACACAAGGCAGGACTTTGAATTGAAATGAATACTAACGTACATTTTTAAAAAATGCTGCTTAATATCAATTACAAAGGATTTACTGAAGAATGCCTGAAATACCTCCATTTTGATACTAAACCGTGTTAATGTGTTTTAAACTTTCCGGAGTACACCATCATATTCTTCCGCAATGGAAAATGTCGAATAATGGACTGTAAACAACTAATTGTTCCATCCACTTTACCAATCAATATCACCAATGTCAGTATACAAAATATTACAGTGACGTGTGATTATGGTGAGCCAATAAATATTAATGCTTTGAAAAAGACTACTCTGAATCATTATGAACCTGAAATGTTTCCTTCTTTGAGATTAACTTGTTTCAATCCAAAATGTGTAATTTTTTTTGGTTCTGGGAAAATTGTAATCACTGGTTTGAGAGATTTAAACTATAAGGATTTTGTTACACGGGTTTTTGAAAATATTTTGTTTACAACTATGTAAGTTGTGTTTAAAATATATTGTTGTATCTTCATTCAAAATCTTGTGTATATTATACATTGTACATATTTCTTGCAGCTGTGCATGTTATGTAAATAAATTTTTGTTGAAAATATTCTTTTTATACATGTCTTTATTCATAAACTTGTAAACAACAACTTTTATTATATATAATATTGATATTTACTACAGTGCGTTCCAAAAGTCTGTTCGCACTCATTGAAATTTTGATTTATGCTATTTATTAAATTTTTTAATTTCTTTAAATGCTTTAATTTAAATAATTTTAGTAAATTTAAAATTGAAATATCAAGACCATCCTTTTAAGATGAATTAATTAAATGTCTATCTTTTAGATTCAATGACAACTCGAAATATAGATATAAGGTTTAGGATTATTATTGTAGAATTAATGAACGAGGGTCATTCAACGGGTCGGATACAAGTATTTAAGGTTAGACATGGTATTATTGTTTCAAAGCGGGGTATTCAATAAATTGTACATAAGTTCAAGACATTAGGTACATATGAAGATAAAAAACGTAGTGGACGACCTACAAAATTAGCAAAACGTTCTGAAAGAATTATTCGCCGTATATGCTTGAAAAATAAGCACATGTCGATAAGTAAAATAACAGGAGCTTTCAATGCAGCTGGAATGATACATGCATCAAGAAGTACAGTGAATAGAATTTTGATAAAGTACGGCTTAAAAAGTTATTATGCTGTTTGCAAGCCATTATTGAATGGAAAGCAACAAAAAAGAAGAGTTGAATGGACTCGGGATAAACAAAATTGGGACATCGATAAGTGGTCAAATGTAGTTTTTAGCGATGAATCTATGTTCCGCACATATAGCCACACTCGTAGCAAAATCGTTAGAAGGTTTGACAATGAAAGGCTTAGTCACATTTGTACTAAGAAGGTCCTCCAACACGGTGTCCAAGTTCATGTATGGGGATGTTTCTCTAGATTTGGTGTTGGTATCTTAAAACGGATAAACGGAAATTTAAATTCGAAGAACTATCAAGACCTAATTGTCAATAACATAGACATCACAGGACAATGCTTGGTATTCCCTCTTCTAAATTTTATATTTCAGCAAGACAATGCGCCTTGCCATCGATCAGCATCAACAGTGTCTTTTATGAAAACAAAGAAGATAAATATTCTTGATTGGCCTGCCAACTCACCAGATGTAAACCCAATTGAGAATTTGTGGGGTATTATAAAGAGAAAAATAAATAATATGGATACTTTGAATTCAGAGAAAATGTGGATAGAAATACAAAAATTATGGTACAACATACCAAGTTCCTTATGTCGTCGACCTGTCGATTCGATGCCACGAAGGGTGTCTTCAATCATCAAGATGAAAGGATACCACACAAAATATTAAAAATAACATTTTTATTTGTAAATATAATATTTACTTCCACTTCATCGTCTTTTTACTTAGGAAATTTGTATAAGTGATGATTTTTATGGGTGCGAACAGACTTTTGGAACGCACTGTATATAAAATGTTAACTGTGCAATTCATTGACATGATGAATGCAATTCGTTGACATGATTAGTACAATACGTTGACATGAAAGGTGATGTCTAGGCTCAGGTACATTAGATGATTATGCAGATGTTATGTATAATGTCTATGCACATTTTAAGTATAATAGGAGTTTAATATATGTAGTTTTTACATGTAAAATAAAAGGTTATGTGTCTTGGTTATGGTAACCAAGGTACTTGTGATTGTTGATGTCTAGGCTGGGGTACATTAGGCGATTCATGAGATATTGTTTGATGGCAAATAACATACATATTTCATAAGGGTTTCAGATATATACGAAAAAATTGATTTTGAGCACTTTTTGAGAATTTCAGAAATGTTCGAAAAAATCGATTTATCAGCACTTTTTTGAGAATTTTGATGTGGAATCTGAATGTACGTATATGGGTTACTA
This sequence comes from Girardia tigrina, assembly GCA_001938485.1. NCBI lineage: Eukaryota > Metazoa > Platyhelminthes > Tricladida > Dugesiidae > Girardia > Girardia tigrina. The sequence continues at coordinate 44,981 of MQRK01230676.1, forward strand.
TTAGGGTTACTATATGGGTTACTATTATATGGGTTATACAATTTAGCACTTCTGGGCATTGTGCAGCGATCGATTAGCACTTTTTTCTCCGGTTGCTAAGGAAATAGTCACAGTTGATGTGGATGCGGTAACCGTTGCCATGGGAACCGAAACCGTTGCTAAGGAACCGGGAACCAATCAGAAGTGTTTCCAAGGTACCAAGGACCAATCAGAAGCGTTGCTGCCTAGGCCAAGTGAATCGAAACCGTTGCTAAGGTAACCGCGACCGTTGCTATGATAACGGGGGACCCCAACCCCCGGGGGGTGTGGGACCGAATGCCCATTTTCCCCCTAACTCAATTTGTTTTAAATCTTATATTAATAAATGAATAATTGAATGAAAATTCTTTTCCCGATAAGTATATTTTCGAAGTATTTTTTGAATTTCTTATTCAAATAAATAAAATAATTTTTATTAAAGAAATATTACCATGTGTGCAATTTTTTCAATAAATTCTTCCGTTAAATTACAAACTAAACTTATTTCTCTACTCATTGACAAGTGAGCTAAAAATTTACAGATCTGTAAAAAAATAAATGTTATATATTTTCCATAATATTTTAAATATATCTAAAGAACATGAAAATATATTACTGTAATGACTTTAATCTTAGTTACTCCAAAATCTACAGAATCGAATTCCGTGAGTGCAATAGAGTCAGGTTTAATATCTGACAAATTTGAATTATTATCAACTTGTTTTAATTTGTTTGAGGATGAATTCATTACTACTCCAGACTTAGGAGGCTTTCCATTGTCACTAGAGTTTTTAATACAATGGGATTGTTGCAGTTCAATTTCGTTTGACACTCTCATAGCAGCTCCAATAACTTCATCACAATAGTTTATAGTAATTTTAAAAAGCTAAAATAAAAATTTATATTTTATTAAAAAATATGAACAATATTTAATAATTAAATAAAATTTATACACTATCTTATTCTTCCACATATAGGTCAAATAAAATTACTTAAACTAAACGACTTAGACTACGAGATTATTCTACATTCCGTTTTATCTAATTTAAAGTCCCTTGAAAAAAGTTTCACTCTTATTTATGGTCCATTTTCTAGTGATTTTAATGATGTTCCAGAAAATATTCAAATGAACATCATTAGGCTTCAAACGGTTCTGTTTATTTGACTTTTGTTCTCATTTGAATACTTAAATCTCCAGGTTTCAATTCAGAAGTCATAATTTAAACAAGTAGAATATATTTAATATTTACAATCTTTTTAGAATACTTAAACAAATTATTAATAATAATTATTAATAACTAATATTATTAATAACTAATCCCAAAATTTCCCTCTTTTATAATTCGTTTTTATTTTTTTTAATACACTCAATTCTTCGACGATTTATGCTTCCATCTTTCAGACTGTAGTTCCAATTGATGTGGCGATGTATGCCTTAAAATTTGATACGGTTCATCGAAGTGGAAAGTGTCTTTTTTCTATTCTTTATTTACTTTCTTAATCCACTCAATTCTTCGACGAATTATGTTTCCATCTTTCAAATTAAGTAGTTCCAATTGGTGTGGCGATATACAGTCTGAGTCATATAATTATCACTTTTTTTAAATAAAGCCCTATCTTTTCTATTATTTAAGATATATCTCTGTAATTTAGTATATATATATATATTACTCATGTTATATAACAAT
>MQRK01230676.1:48024-58198 GCA_001938485.1 Girardia tigrina
ATTGTTATATAACATGAGTAATATATATATACTAAATTACAGAGATATATCTTAAATAATAGAAAAGATAGGGCTTTATTTAAAAAAGTGATAATTATATGACTCAGACTGTATGTCTTAAAATTTGGTACGGTCCATCGAATGGGAAAGTGTCCTTTCTCAGTTTTGTAGGATCTTATTTACACAGACTTTCTGACCATCATCAAAATGTCGATTTCTTCTCTTTTCTCTCTACTAGTTTTCCATTTGTCTTGCCGCTTACTCTAAATTTTCTCTTACTTTCATCTTGATCACGTTTATTTCTTCAGTTTTAGCAATTCCTGCTGCCGCATGTAAGTTAATTTTTCTACCAAGCACAACTTCGAAGGGTGAAAATCCGGTCGTACTCTGAACTGTTGCATTTAGACAGAATTCTATCTTCGGAACAATTTGCCACCATGATCGTTTTTCTGTGTCTCCTGTGCTTGTTACTATCAAGTCTCTCAGTGTTCAAATAGTTCTTTCTGCTAGCCCGTTTGATTGATGTTGAAATGGGCTACTAAATCTTTGTTGGATTCCGTATCTCCTGCAAAAATCTTTCCACCAGTAAAACATTTTTCATTGTTTATTAATATTTTTTTGGCTTCCCATATCTATATATCCATTTTATCAGCACGCATTGCACTATGGTGTCTTCGTTTTGAGTTCTAATCTCTGTCAAAGAGACCAATTTCGAAAACTGGTCCACCATAACCAATAAATATGGATACATGTTATTCTTGTTACCCACATATGCGATATCCATCACGACTTGCTCTAAAAACTCGTCACTTCTTATTGGAATCAACTTCTCTTGTTTTTTCGATTGGAATCTTTCTATATATGCATTCCTGACATTCTCCTATAACGGATTTGTACCTCTTTCACTAAATTGGGTAGCATAAAATGATTTTGGATATAATTTTTTTGTCTTTTTGATACCTACATGACATAAATTTCTGTACATTTTCCTGATGAGATCTCTTCTAATTTGCTTCGAAACCAATGGTAACATACAATTTCCTTCTTGTATACTCCATCACACATTCTGATAAACTAATTGGTCCTTTAGTTGTAATAACGCCTTGGTGATTTCATTCTTTTCACCTTTTGCCATCTCCAGTACTTGCTTCAACTGGTTCAACTTTGAGCACTTTTCTTGTTCGTCTTTTATCCATTGAATTGTAGACTGAATTGATATTTTTCGCCCTAGCTTTTGTTGATTTGGTTCTTCGCGTTTTGTTTCATTGTGCACAGAAGTCGTCATATAGCCATGAAAATCTATCTGCATTTCCATAGTCATCACATTTTCTATATTTCAAAACAAAGTCAAAATCCGCCATGTTTGCTAACCATGTCTGGAATTGAGGAGTTATTGGTTTGGAAGTACTCTTCATATATACCAGTGCTTTAGGATCAGTTCTTGCTGTAAATCACATGCCATATAAATATTGCTTAAAATGTAACATGAACTCTTGTAAAGCTAATAGTCCTTTCTTGTTACACAGTATCCTTTTTCATGTGTGGTTAAAGCACTCAATGCATACGCGATTACTACTTATTTCTCTTCTCCACTTATTTCTTAATACTTCTCCTATCGATCCGAATGATGTATCGGTATCTAAGATGAAATTATTATTCATGTTCACAAATGTCAATATTGGTGCACACATAGCTTTTGCTTCAACTCGTTAAAACTTCTGTCGCACTCGTCTGACTAAAATATTTCTTTATATTTTCCGTTACATACACTGTGCAAAGGTGCTGTTAATTCTGCGTAATTCTTGATAAACCGTCGATAGAAGTTCAGAGACCTAAAAATGCTCGTAAATTTCGAGTACACTTTGGAATCGGAAAATTTTGAATTTCTACCACTTTCAATTTATTTGTTGAGATATCTTCTTTACTAATTTTATGTCCAAGAAATACCACGTCCCCCATTCTGGACTGGATTGACTTTTAAACCTGCTTTTTTTCAGTCTATTCAATACTTCTTCTAATAGTCTTATATGATCTTCCATTGATTTTGAGTAAATTAAGACATCCTCTAGGTATATTACTACCAAATCTTCAAATAATGAATTCATTATTCTCTGAAACGTTCCGGGTGCAGTTGAAAGTCCAAACGGTACACAGTTAAAACAATATTGGCGTGTTCTCGTGCAAAACGCAGTCTTTTCTTGATTACTTTCATCCAATGCTACTTGATAGTATGCTTCGCCTAAATCCATACTTGAAAAAAGTCTGGATCGACCAAGAGCATCCATTAACATTTGACTGTCTGGCATTGGAAATGAAACTTTCTTTGATACATCATTCAATTTCCTGAAATCTAAATAATTTGAATACCTCCATTTTTCTTTGGCGTAATGACTTTTTTACGTTTTGACTTTTACATTTCCGAATTATTTCTGCCTTTTCTAATCCTTTCAAAAATCCTTCGATTTGACTATCTAAATGAATGGATTGCCTTCTTGGATTCAGAAAATCGGTTTACCTTCTGTTTCAATTTTATAAACCATAGTATCCGTAAATCGCAAATCGTAATCATGTTTCATGAAAATATCATCATCTTCCAGTCGTTTGTTTTGCTCTTGCAGCTAAATATCTTTCTCCACCATCGCAACTGACGCCTTGATAGTTTTTTCAAGTTTGATTCCAAATTTATGCATCACATTAATACCTCCAATAACTGCCGGTCGGATTGCTTTCACCACTAAAAAAATCTACCTCATGGCACTCTTCCTTCTATTTCAATCTAACTGTCATTTTTCCCAAACACTTATGGCCTTCTGAAAACGCTTCATTTAGAAAAGTTGGGCTTTTGTCTAATCTGAGTTGCCCGATTTCCAACCAAACCTTCTCACTAATAAGTGAAACACCCGCTCCATTATCCAACAACATTAATACATTGCAATTGATCCGTTTAACATTGTTCCACAATGTTAATTCTACTATCTCCGCAATTCGATTTTTTGGATATTTTATGCCCACTCCACATACAAAATGCTCACCGTGGAGTCTTTGGCATATAAGTCATCTTCATATTCATCTTTATATGGTACAATATCCAGGTTTTCTTGATTGTATACATCTTTGATGCATACTACATTAACATTCTTAATATGATTACAGTTTCTGAAACCATGTCCACTTTTCCACAGATTAAACAACGATTATTTAAAGGACAATCTTTCCTCAAATGCCCATGTTTTCCACAGCAATAACAATTCCCTCTGGTTAAATGCTCCTCTTCTGGAGTTGGAAGTTTCTTTATTTTGCAATATAACTTCCTTGCTTCGTACCAAACCGAATGCACTTGGCGATTATATTGTTCTTTATCTTCTGTAATTCTACTGGGTACTCTCTCATTACTTTTATTAAATGTTTCCGTTCTAAATCTACGTTCCGTTCTTAATAATGGTTGTCTGTCGTTTGTTTCATTCAATCGAGCTGTATTTTTTCTATGATCAGGATTCTTATATCTTCCAACTTGATGTTTGTATTTCTTTGCCTTTTCTGCATACGATGTTTTGATAGCTAAAACATCATTTCTTTCTTCTTTTGATATATTGTCTTCATAAATCTTAGCTTGCGCTCTCATTTCGTCCACCGAGATGTTTGGTTTGAAAAACAAAAACAAGACTACAGATGAATTTAGATGTGTCTTGCAAGCCAGGGAGTGGTGGACATAATAAGAAACTGACAAACGCGCAACGAGCCAATAGTGTCACTCCGACAAAAAGCCAAAAAGCACAATGTGAGTCACCAAACCATCATAAATGTTCTCAGTGAACAGGGAATTCGATGTTATAAACGAATTAACCTCTTAATGTACCTATTATTTTAGAATTTAGTGGTAAAAAATTATCGTATTTTTTATTATTGTTTTATATGTAGAAAGTCATAAGAATAAGGTAAAACAAAGCAAAAACTGTATTTTTTTGTATAGTTTACTTTTTATTACAAATTTTCCTATAAATTATTACAACTATGGTATTATAACAATAGTAAACATATACAGTTTAGTTCAAACAACGAATTCAATTCGGGCCAAATTGACGCGGAACATTAAAAATATGAGTGCCCATATCGCCATAAATCCTGTTCTAATGGACTTGGACAGGGTATCTGGTGGCGGTTTTATAAAAGCGAATCACCGTGTTAGTTGCTTGGCACATGTAGATGACTTGGTTCTGCTGGCTCATAATCAGGACACGATGTAGGCAATGGCCAATAGAGCAGTAGAGCTCACCAACATCTTGGATATCAAATTCCACCCATCAAGCTATTCCATAAAGAGAAGACAATGGGATTCAAATTTATGGAAGCACGATACCCGAGATAGAGGAGGGCGACTTTGTAGTATATTTGGGGAACATCTCGGAGAACATCAGAGTGGCCACAGTAGAAGAGCTTGCAGCAGTTACACGAGAAACGAGACAGATTTCAGAATATGTATTGTTTTCGTGGCAGAAACTGCAAGCTTATATGATCTATTTGCATTCCAAGCTCATCTTCGCCTTCAGAATCTTTTACATTCCGTAAGGGATTCTGAATGGCAAGAGTCATAGCCTGGACAATGTAATTAGGCTGTTGCACAAGAAGGTACTTGGATTGCCCAAGAATGCTTCTAATGCATATCTCTACATGCCAAGAGAGAATGGGAGGTCGGGATTAAGTCAGTATTAGATGAGTACTTGATTCAATCCCTGGCCCACAGTTTTCAGATGATTATATGTAGAGATACGGTGACTAAGGACGCGGCAGTCTTCTGCCTCCAGAGAGTTGCAACAGATCCCCAAAAGTGGAATCTTCTGTCGATTGAGGAGGCATTAGACTGGCTTAACGCAGGAACAACTTCGGGAAAGATCAAGAACTGGTGGGTAAAGATCAAGTTCGCCATACATAAAATCAAAAAGCTGCATAAGATTCATGTAAGTATGGTGCAGAACGAACAAGGAATGTGTCTCAATCTCCACCAATCCCTTGTATGGGAAATGGAACTTCCGAATGGGGAGACGGATGTCATAAGAGATGACACGGACGAGAATATACTGCTTATATCCCTCCTGAAGAATAGTGTGTCCAGGACACTAAGAAGATTAGTGGAGAAATCCTGGACACATAAATGAACAAACCAAAGCAGTGCTGGTTGCTTTGCAAGAAGTCTAATTTCTACAATTAGCTTCCACGATGCTGTTTATGGGGGTTGAATTATAGTGAGTGGTATTTCTATCACAAGGCGATAACCTACACAGTCCCTGTTAATTACCACCCAGGCAGTACAAAGAGCAGGCGTCACTGTCGTAGGTGTCGCAACAATAAGGAGACACTTGCCCACGTGTTAACCGTTTATCCGTTTAGCGGAGGCTTCTGGAATTATAGGCACAAATCAGTCCTCAAGTGTATAGGGGAACGGTATCTTGATTCCACAGTGCGCATGGATGTTGAGTGTCAATATGTATCTTCGAGAGACAGAGTTGACTTACAAGTGTATGTACCAGGGTCGAAGCACTTTTATTTAATAGGCATAAAGTGTTTATATGACACTAAAAAGAATATAGAACATTGCAACGTCAAGAATCTCGATCACTACGAGAACTTAGCGGTAATATGCCGTCGGGCTATGTCTGAGACAACGTTATCGGTGCACACTCTTCAGGTTGGTGCTCTAGGAACCTGACCGAAGAAGAGTACCGATATCCTGACAAACTTAAAAAACCCACCAAAGGTTATACGGAAAATTTCCATTGGTTGCTCAGTATCAAATATAAAATACGCAGCAGCACAATGGTATCACCGAGATAGTGTGATTCTTCAAGGAACAAAAAGATTAAGAAAAATAGAAGAGCCTCAGGAATCCATGCTCATGATGGAGGGAACTGAAAATGAACATGTGGAACCTGAGAAAACTGAGGACTTTGATCCGGCCGCCCTGGATTCAATCTTACAATCATACAATTATAGGATAAGGGTGCAACATGGGGCAAAGAAGAACAAGTCCAGGAAGATGAATCATCCGAAGACAAAGAAGTCTCTCTCCCATATAGGAGACGGTTGGGGATTCATCTGAGGATGAAAACAATTCATCATGGGAGGAATAGCTATCCTCCGGTGATGATTGGATAAGGTTTGAGTAAGACGTGTCGAGCTTGGCGGAAACGATCACCCAAGTAAAGGATACGGGAAAGAAGAAAAGCCGCGAAAGAAGAACCCCTGTGAAAACCATGGCACATGTTGAGGACGGCTTCGGCCCAAAGCATGGTACAAATGTACTCATGTACCAACCGGGCACTTTTGCTCAATGACAAAAAAATAAAAATATGAATGCCCGATCTAGGTTCGGACATTCACAAATTTGCCATTTTTGCATACCCGAACTGAGTTCGGGCACGTACGTTAAGTGTTTAAAGCTCCCTAGTACACCTCTGAACAAGAGAAGACTACAAAACATCGTGCTGAAAAATTACTTGAAGGTTTGAGAGGAAAAATGATTCTCATGAATGACGAGTGTTATTTCAAACTCAAATCTGATCATCTACCCGGAAACAATCATTTTTACATCTTGGACATCTAAACCTCTCCCCTCTGGTGAAATATCGAGCTGAAAAAAGTTCCCATTCAGTTGATGGTCTGGATCTGTGTTTCGGAGGATGGAAAGGTTAGTTAACCCGTATTTCTTGAACGCTTCAATATTATCAATCTTAAATTCTATCAGGACCATTGCATTAACACTGCACTTGTTTGCTTTATTGAGAAGGAGCACCGAGAGAGCTATATTATGTTCTGACCAGACCTTGCGCCAGCGCATTACGCAAATTCCACACTGCAACTGTTGGAGTCACTTCATATCCCATTTGTGCCCAAGACATTCAATCCTCCAAACATTCTCTAATTCCGTCCAGTGGAGAATTTTTGGCTCAATCTTAAATCCGAAGTTTACAAGGGAGGCTTGGAGGCCACGAACAAGCCAATTCGAATTCCATCAACTTCTTGATTAAGCCCATCATACCTGGTCCCTAGAGCCAATCCTTTTACCGAAGGTAAGGATCTAATTTGCCAACTTCTCTTACCCACATTGTTCTAAGACTATAGGCTGCTCACCTTGGAGCAGTTAGAGTGTAAGGTGAAGAAATCATTGAAGGAAATGGACATGTCGCATTTGCACAAAGATTTTAGGACTGTCACAGCCCGAATAAGGTGTGTGTACCGTTATGGACCATTGTCTCTTGTTTAATGTGTATTTCATGTTCTACTTGTCCTATTCATTTGTTAAAAAAAGTTTTACTTCAATTAGACATTTATTTGTTCTTTTTTGGGATTGACAAAAATTTCTAGACCTTGCCTTTAAACCTGTTATTTGTTTTGGAATCAAGTTTTTTTTCATTATCGGATATGAGCAAACATTTTTATGTGTGAATATTAACATATAAAAAATACATAATTTTTATCTGATTCCAATCTCTGCTCAATTCTTCAAATCTCAACCAGCTAACAGACTCCTGACTATCAAACATTCATTACCTATTGAGGCTAACTCATAATTCATATTGATAAAATTGTCTCTTTATTTTTTACTCTATTTAAATAACTTAACAATACATGTATCCCATCATAATTTTGTAAAGAATTTTCTGGCCAGCGCCTTAAAACCTTCTTCTACCAGTGATATATGTAAAATTAAGAAAATATTCTATTCTTTTTGTAATCTCTGATAAATGTACACGAGAATACAATGTTTTGATCTTTGGAGTTCCGATTTTTTAGAAATTTTTGTTTTAAAAAATTTGTTTTCAGTGAAAACATTTGAATTGTTATATAATTTAGCGAAAATATTTTACATATCGGCTTGACCGTTGTTCTCTAATAAAAATTTCAAATAAATTCGATCGTAAATTTGGTTTTAAATTATTTTAGTATTATTCATTAAATAAATTAATATTGCATGATTATAATACACGTTTCATTATAGATCAGTAATTTAATAGATTACATTGAATGCATTTGGAGGCTAATTTTATGCGTGATCAGAAAAGCGGAGAATATTTGACTATAAATTGAAACGTCAAGTAATCATAGTAAGTAAAACAGTATATTATGTTTCAAAAAGAAAACAGTTGACAATATTATTTTCAAAAAATAAAAAAATACCGCAGTAACAATTTGATTGCATAAATCTTCTACAAACATTCGTGCTTGATTTTCTCTTTCTTCACTTTCAATAGAATTATCTTCCTTAGAACTTTCAAAACAAGACCGAAGTTGAACTCTCAAACGTCGACAGAGAGAAATAATTTGCTGTCTTTCAGGTAGGCTAACAAAAAAGCATTGTGTGAATAATTGGCCACAACTCATCAATTCATTAATCAATGGTAAAGCCTATATAAAAAAGTGTTATTCATACGAATTAGAGCACTAATTATGAATAAAATATTATAATGTAATCAGGACAAATAATATCATGAGATGTTTCTATATAATTAATTTTATTTTTAATTTGAGATATTTAAGTTAAGTACTCTGTAGTGTTCACTAAATCGTATCATCAGCAGCAACCAATTAAGAGTTTTTTCCAAGTAATATTTAACTGAATTTTTGATTTTTTATCAATTATTTAAAATGCCTTAATTGGATTTGTGATCACTGAAATTTTTGAGCTGGAAAATTCCAGACTTAATTAAAAATTTCAAGAAAAAATAACGAACAAAAAAAACAATTTACTGTTAAAAAAAATTATTTAACAAAAAGATAAAAAATGAACGGAATAACAATGTTCAATTTTGTTTTACTACGGTGTAAAAAATAATAAATTTTGATTTCGCTTTCTTTTCACCATTTTCAATATTATTTTCGAATTACGATTTTTCGGTTTCTCTAAAGCCGATTTTTGAGTGTAATTCATCGATTAATAATAAAAAACTGCTCGTTTCGAATGATCGTGTCGAAATCACGAGAAAGATCGACGAACTTGCCGATAATTCCAGTCGGCCTTGTCTGGTCGATGATCCCACCAACGGGTTCCAATTCGTAAAAAGGAAAACACTACCGCAACTAATGTGACACAAATATTCCTTTCCATTTCTCCATCCGGTCGGTCACACGGCACTCCAGATCATCCGAAAATCGTGTACTATTCAATGGATGACATTTCCATCATAAATCGATTGATCGAGAAATTCTACTACAACACCGATCAGAGCAATTCAAATGTGAGACTCGTGCCCCAGAATTACCGTATCTTCAATCCGACCGCTGAATCAAACACCATCTCCGGTCGTGATAATAAAATTGAGTTCCCGGTCCCCGAGCACTTTGATCACCCTGGGTCAGGTGGCGGCCTTGATATTTACATCAAAATATTTACATGATATTTACACCCATTGAAGGTAAACTAATATTTTCATTAACATGTTCGCGAAATCGCATCCCGCAGATAAGCCACGCCCACATCATACTCGTACCCTTATACTGTTGGGTATTTAATTTAAATTTGATTTTGAACACAAAAATCAGAAGGATTTGTTTGGTGTTCGGCGCTCAATTATCTGACCCAATGTCTAAACTCGATGAACTTTTTGACTCCAATAAAGAACAAAACTTCTTCAATAATCGTTTATTTCAATATACAATTACAATCTTGAGCAAAGGATTGTACAACTTTGAATGATTGGAGGCAAGATATGCTATAATGCTATACAGGTTAAAAGATATTAAAACAAATTTTAAATCCTATACAGGAATTTGACATATTTTGCTTTTTCAAATTTTAGCTTTTAATTTTTTCTTCTATTCTTTTTTTATATATAAAAATATTGCTATATTTATACTAGAGCATATACTATACATATATAAAATATTTTAATTAAAAAATTTTTTTTTTAAAATAATAAATTTGGAAAAGGCCATTTAGGCCAAATATTCCATTAATAAGGCCATTAAGGCCATATCATAAATAAGATTAGGCCATTAAGGCCGCAAAAATCCATTAGGCCATTACGGCCGTCAAATTATTTCACATTAGATAAACTAATGGTCTAATGGCCAATTTCTATTGGTCGGCTGATAGGCCGATCCAACAAAAAGGGAAATATTCCCTGAATTTGATCATTATTTTACAAATATTTTTAACAACAGTGAGTAAATTTTTAAAAAA
>MQRK01230677.1:0-13655 GCA_001938485.1 Girardia tigrina
ATTCAGTGAAAATTTGAAGTTTCTATGTGGTCTAAATGCTGAGATATAGGCAAAAGTAAATGGCCCATTCTTGACAAAATGAAATACAGTGAAGGTATATGAAAAGTGCTTAAAAAACATAATAGTGAAAAAAAAGGGTGGCTTTTTTGACCCACTTTTTTCCAAGAGGTTGACCACAGAAGTGGTTAAAAGGATACTCAAGGATAAAGGATACTGTGTAGTAAGACCCAATGATTAAAAGGTACCTGTACGATTAGCAAATTTGTACGCGATAAACTCGTCTATTTCTTCTTTGTTCTTCAGTCCAACCGGGAGCCACGGTTTGTTCACCTTGGCCGCGAGTGCCAGCACTTATTTATAGTCGTTCATGACAGGTTGTTTGTCGAGTTTCATTTCGTCCAATATCGGCACAGTGGAGTCGTCGAATATAACGTGTTTGTCGACGCTGCATTTGCATTTGTCGCACGTTTTTCTATTAAAAAAGAACAATAATAGCACTAATTATTATTATAAGATTACATGTCTTTCTATTAAAAACAAGTAAATAAAAACAATGTTTTATATGAATAAGTCACTCAAAAATCGATTAACAAATTCGCGATTTTCAACGATTTAATCGACTCAGAGTCGATATTTCAAGTCAAAATCTCGACCTAGTTGTCTTATAAAGTCGGTTTGGATGACAAAATGATCGAACAGTTAAGAGGAGCATTCTAATTGGTATATCCCCTAAACAGCCAAAATTTTAAAACTATAAATGCTAAATTACTATCTGCAGTTTTTACTACACTATATGACAGTTACGATAAATCTTAAAAATTTTGAATAACGTTAATTTTATACTTATTAATTAAGGGAAATTAATTATCAAAAATTTGCTAAATAATTAATTCAGTGAATTTTGAATTAAATAATTATCAAATGTTAAGTTTGGGAATTTAAATTAAAATTGAAAATAAACATTCACAGAAAACTTTAGTGAATTACAAATTATTTTTTAACTTGTTAATATATTATTAATTAAATTAATTAAAGATTATCCAATTAAGTAAATTATGAATTTAATTATGTAAAAAATTGATAAATAACAAGTACGTAAATTATACGTTTAATTATTTTAAATTAATTAATGTTAATGAAAATAAAAAATAATAATAGTTAAGATTTTGTATTATCCAGTTATGTATTAAATAAATATATAAAATAATTTATTAATTAATTTAAATAATTTATTATTAATTAATTTCATATTATAAATGCATAAAATTAAGAAAGATAATATTTGAAAAAAAATCAAAGATTTGACAAATTACAAAAACGTGAATTATGATTTTATGTATTAATAATAATTTATTATGCTTATATATTATTTTATTAAAGCTAATAAATTAACATTATTAAATTTGTAATTTATGTACTTTTTATTTATACATGTTTTAGTTATATTTCAAATTTTTAAAATAATTTTTCCAAATGTTAATTATTTTAATATATTTTTTATTAAAGATTTGTAATTAATTTTATGAAAAAATTTAATCATAAAACTATAAATTTCTATTTTTTTACTATTTTACTGATTTTTAAAAAAATTACTTAAAATCTCAAAAAAATGTTAATAATTTTTCAAAATTTCAATAGTTTTACATAATTAAATTAATAATTTACTGAATTGGATAATGTATAATTAATGTAATTATTAATTAATAGGCAACTTAAATAATAATTCTGTGAATATTTATTACCTATTTTCATTTAATGTCAGAATTCACTGTGTGGGGAATATTTGGTGTATAATTGTTTTTTGTAGTGTTTGCATGTTTAAATGTTGTATGTTGATTTAGGATTGTGCCTCTCCTAACCAGATGGATTATCAATATTTAATTTTTTATAATCTGAAACTTAATTTATTTAAATTTAGATTTAATATTCAAATTTTTAGTTTTTATTATTGCAATTTTTAAATAATTTTAATGATTTTATTTTTGTAAATTTTTATATAATTAAAATCAAATTAATGTTTAAAAATGTCTATAAAAATATTTTATTTTAGCCAATCAAATTTAAATTAAATATTTTTAAATAAAATAATCTTCCCAAGTATAGTTTAGATTATAATGGAAGATATTGAAAACTGATTGATGGATCTAAGTGAAAGCAATACTGTTGATCATCATAAAGATGATAAAATTTGTGAATGTAATAAATGTTCTGTCAAATGTGCGAGTTCTCTTAACACACTGAATTAATTATTTAGAAAATTTTAGATAATTAAGTTCCCTTAATTAATAAGTAGAAAATTAACATAATTCAATTTTTTAGATTTATAGTAGCTGTCACATAGTGTAGTAAAAATGCAGATAGTTGTTTAGCATTTATAATTTAAAATTTTGGCTGTTTGGGTATAACCTTTTAGTTTGTTATATTGGCGTCGAGTCACGCTGTAATATCGAAGTATTCGGTCCGACTAAGAAAATTTGACTGGGTAATTCTGTGCCGATTGCTAATTCAGAAAGTCTGGTCTTCGGATCGCTGTTTTCAAACTGTTTAAACTACCGAAAAATGGTTTTTTATATGAGAAAATTATGGAATACCCCGAGTTCAGAAAATCAATATTTTTTTGAAAATTCCTCAGAAGAAATATATAACCAAATAAACTATTATTAATAAGGAATCCACAAATGTATTTATTATGAAAAAAATAACGAAAATTCAAAAGTTATAAATTAAATAGAAAAAAAATAAATTCAAAGTTGTTTTTTTTTGTCTATCATAAGTAAAGGATAATTAGAGGGCAATCGGAAATTTGCTTTTATTTTAAAAAATAAGTAATCAGTCATTCTGGTCGTATTTTTTTTACTTGGTGGTAGGGAACGAATTTTATACTGCCCATATATTATGTAATCTGTATAGATAATATAATTTCGTTTCGAATTAGAGGAATAACTGATGGAATGGTTGTATAAAATTGTTAATTAATTAATAAAGAATGAAATAATTAATTATTAATTGATTGAAATTATATAATCTATACAGATTACATAATATATGGGGGCAGTATAACATTCGTTCCAATTCACAATAAATTGGTTAATAAAAACATTAAAAAATAATAAATATTTAAAATCAATATTTGCACAATGTCAATCGCTTACCTCCATCCGTGAATTTTCAACCCGGTGCATAGATTACTCCCATGCACGGCGAATTGATGTCGAGTTTAAAGGCCATGTGAGTGTTTTGGTCAGATTTGAAATAAGCGCAAAAAAATATGATTTTAAACAAATTATTTTTTTATTCATTGATTTTAATTGTAATATTAATATTCTTAGATCAATATTAATATTTTGATAAAGATAATTTCGAGTTTTTGTTTTTTGTTAACTTTTAATGTTTTTGTTATTGATGATAAAAAAAAATTATTTCCATTTTTACCACGTTTTTATTAGCTTGCTTTCTTGTCTGGAACAAATCTTGCGATTGATTTTTCGACCACTTTCAGTCATCTAATTGAGCTGAATTTATTTATACAGGCTTGCTTCCGATGACAATACAATATTTTAAAACATTTACGGCTCTGCATAAACCGCATATGCTATAATTAAACTTTATGAAAAAAAATCAATAAGATTAATTCATACGTACAAAAAAATTATTTTGAAATAAAACTTGCTTTTATTAAAATAAAACTTTGTTATTTTGGTTTTATTATCATTTCTGTTATTCAAAATCAATCGAAAGATTTGAATTCCTAAATGATAACTAAAAATAGTAAAATAATATTATTAATAAAAAAAATTTTTATAAAAACAACCACGTTTTTCAAGCATTACCAATGCACTAAAAAGAGGAAAATAATTTTTTTCTAGGCATGTGCGAAATTTTATACCTAAACAAAAAAGGCCTTCAGTTTATCCAAAACCCAAGCGTATTTGAAGGAACCTTTTCCCATATCTTGAACTTCCTTCTCGAACTTTTCAATAGTTCTCTTGTCAATACCACCGCATTTGTAGATCATGTGTCCTGTGGAAGTCGATTTACCACTGTCCACGTGTCCAATAACGACTATGTTGATGTGGAGTTTCTCAGAGACCATTTCTAGAAATATCAATTTAATCTTATTCCAAAAGTCACGATTGAAACTTACTTAAAATTTAAAAAGTGAAAAACAATCTTGAAAAACAACAAGCAACACCATTGAAATTTATTTTAAGATAAATATATATTTTATTTGACATTTTATAAGACATGTACACGTACAAAAATAAGACATGTACGCTTACAAGGGGGACGTGGTGACAGCATTAGATGCATATCTATTGGACCAAAATGAGGCAAGAAGTTCAATTAAACAATTGTTAAAGAAATTCAAATAAAAATTGTTTTTTCAATAAACCTATGGATAAATTATTTTATTATTTTTTTAATGGATACATATTTTATTATATTTTTGTATTTATATATGTTTCTGAGGACCACTTAGTCAATTACTTAAACTTAATCCTTATATAAATCACCAGGTCGCTTTTATATACCGATCACTTCACTGACGATAATTTCAATTTAATTTGATGAATGCTTCTCAAAATTACATGGACCATCATATTCAATGAAAGTGCAAATACATTTTTGTGATGATTAGCTGGTGAAAGAGTCCCTAGTCCCCTGGCACAATATTTTTATATTCAGTCAGAGTTATTGTTAAAATTCCTTTGATCAGAATTAAAATTTTATTTATTTTTTTTATTAAAATTTTAAAATTTTCAAAGTTACTTTTGTTTCTATTTCTGGTAAAATTGTATTGATGGTTTACATTTTGAAAAACCTTTACCTAATGAGAAGATTATGATCTTTTACGGAAAGAATCTTAGAATTCACTGAACTATTGCAAGAGTAAGTGACCGTTTTAACCTTTAAGTAGTAAGTCACGTAAAAAGCTTATTTAAGTGAAGTAATTGGTACTCTTGCGTTTAAAATGTTTTTAGACGTATTTCGACTTATTTTAATGAAAAAGGCTAAAATGAAATAAAATACTTAAAATAAAAAAAGTATTTATTATTTATCATTTATTATTTTATTTCATTTTAAAACTAAAAATATTTTTTAATAATGTAATAAAATAGTTTTAATTTCAAAGAGTTTCGATCGTAAAATTATTCAAAATAATTTTATTTTTTCTTATTTTTTGTCATTTATTGTCTTTATGTAAATTTGCAATAAAATATCCTAAGTTACTTAATTTATTGTATACTTAATTATTTAATTGGTAAAATATCAACGTATTTCTTTATTTATCTTAAATTTTACAAAAATATATTTATTTAAAATATTCCTGTATTTATCACATTTATTCTCAGTTTTTAATAAATTACATTAATAATTATGTTTTATCTTATTAATATTTTATTCAATAATAAACTTATATTGTGTAGAAGTAGAGGAAGGATATACAGAATCTTCAGAACCGATCGCGATGCATGATATTTCAGTGCTCCTTGACGGTACCGCGGTGACGGACTCAGGAGTGATTCCAAGGGTGGTTCTTGACTTTCGGTTAAGTAATACAACTAATTTGTATGAAATGGGTTCACACAGCTACAGATTAACGGTACGAGGAATCATGGTCCTTTCTGACTGGGAAACTTCAGCGTGCCCGTGCACTGAAAGCTCGCATTCTTGCATCTAAAGGCGTGCGAGAAAGTCAGTAGGCTCTGCATTACAAATTTATGGTTTCTAACCGATACAGAGTCTATAGCTCACTACCCTGTTGGCCAATGCTGGTACTGTAGTCTCTATGATACTCAGTTATCCGTCCAGTCGGGGAGGCTTATATATTGTGTATAAAAAGAATCATAATGGCACACATAAATTAAGAATCTACGTCCTTGTAAGATTATGTTTACATTATACTTATAAAGTATATCATTACTGTAGACGATCTTACGTACGTACGGCATCAGCAAATTTTTTTTGGGAATATGTCCTTCTTTGTAACATAACTTTAGACATAAAATTTAAACATATCTTTCGCTCATTCGTAATTTGTTTTGAAGAGTCTTCTTCTGCTTTTCTTTTTATGTTTTTTGCAAAACAATTTTTAAATACTGTAAAATTCCTATTAATTTTCTTGGAAAATTATTCTTTCCTGTTTAAATCATTAGAGAATGGGAGATGGGACTAGTTATCCTCTGTTGTATTCCATCTACCAATTTCATTCTTTTTAGTTAGGAGGTTATTGATGTGGAGTATATAGGTAAGTTTTTTATAATATTTTAAATGTACCAAGACTTGGAAAATAAATTATTTTGATTAACAGAAGAGGACAGAATATTATGACTACCCAAAAAATAAGGTTTTCTTTGAATGTCGTTGTCAGTGATAGTTTTGCCTAAGCGGCCCAAATTGGTCTCAGCTTTTGTTAAACATTACAATAGGGGAGATTTACCTAGGGAAGTTGATTAAAAATATGTCTTAAGCAAGTCTTGTTGTTCGGGATTGGCGAGCGTACTTTTATAACTGGTCATATTAATCTATCCCCTACCGTATTTTGTAGAACCCTTATTTTATTTTAATATTTATTTAAGTATTTAAATTATTGTAAAATAATAAAATTATTATAATCTTTTATGTAAGGAAATTTTATAAAATTCGACTTAATATTACTCTTTTTTTCTAACCTTATGGAATCATCAAAAATTTAAAGCTGTATTTAAAAAAAACAAGATAGACATTAATTCACTTCCATGTTTCGCCTTTCGTTGAAAAATTTAATCTTCTCCAACTTCAACCTCAATCCAGTGAAACGTTTCCTCTTTCCATCAGTTTCTTTCACAACTAATGGCGTCATTTTCAGAATTTTTACATAAATATCTTAACTTCTCAAGTGAAACATTTCTCTAATCATATTTATCACAATAGTTTTCTCTCATTTGAGACTGCATCCTAAAACTGATTTAGAATATCCTCTTCAATTTGTTATCTGATTATTACAACAGAATCCTCTTGTTAAAACCCGAAAGAACTCTGTCGCACCTTTCGAATATGAAATTGCTTCACAAGTAGTCGTAAAAAGATGTTTGAATCCTTTGAACAGACTCTCGAGATCACTGAATTATCCCAATCATTTTAATGATACAAAACGATTTGAGTGTTCAAATATTTCAATAAATGATTGATGAAAACTTAATTTCCTGAATACAATTAAATTTGTAGCCAAAATGTTAATAAATTAATTAAATTTTATCAATAAAGATAGAGTGTGATATATTTGAAAAATATTAAATATAAAGGAAAATCAAATAAAATCATCGCAATTCGATATTTAATTATAATATGTGCAATATTTCTACTAACATTTATCGCACGACAAAATATAATGTTTGGAATAATTAGATTTATATTATAATTAATATAGATTAATTAAATTTCATGTTCTCGTAAGTGATAAAATTGCTTTTCCGCGATATTCGGAACCATTTATAGCAATTGCAGTAGAGAAGGTTTTGTGTTTTTTGTTTTTTAACAATAGCAGCACCTCGTCGCTACTAATAATTTCCGGATTTTCAAGTGAATCACTAGTGAGATGTGAAACAAAACCTGCATGTCTGAAGCAGTTTACTACAGTTGCTGATGACACATCATCCCATGCTCAGCTGTATAGTTGTATGGCGTCTAAGGTGCTCACCTTGAACTGTAAATAATCCTTCTGTACATCAATCCATAGCAGAAGGCGATTAAGTAGGCGACGAAGATAATGTGTTTTCAGTGAGTGAATAATATATTGATAGCAGAGTTGGATTTTTGAGATTGTGTTGGGTGGAAGATACACCAGTTTCACAGTCGCCAGTCCCATTGAAATACAGTGACTGCTGCAATTGTCTACAATAATAAAAAACTTCGGGGTTAGATGATCAAACTTGTGTAAGCACTCAGTCCAGATTGACGAAGTCATCCAAGCTCATTTGTTAAATGTGTCGTCAACAGGTAACTGAGACTTTTTCCAACCTTTGAAGCATCGAGGATTTTGACTTTTATCAACAACTTTTGTTTATCTGACTTCGTTATAAAGAGATAAAATTAAAGCTAAAATTCTTCGTTGCTCGGACAAAACATTTGCTTCGCTAAATGGGGACTTCGTTAAATAGAGGTTTGACTGTATTGATATCACAACTCCAGTTTCCTTTAAGACAATTCTTCACAAAACTTTCGTAGTTAGACATCGTTCTTGATTGATAAATCAAAGTTCTGTTTCTAAAACTCTAATTATTCGAACAAATTTTAATTAGAATTTTTTACAGAAATATATAATAATTTATTATATTAATTTAATTTTAAATTTGTTATTTACATTTCAACATTGTCCGTATAATTCGACCGTTCAAAACATTTAAAATATCAATCTTCCCTCTGCTTGGGAGAAATATAATCTTAAAGCAACATACAATAAACACCATTCAAGATATGAATAATAATATTGACATAATATTAATAATAATAATAATAATAATAAAAGTATTAATATTAATAAGAAAAAGAAGAAAGAGAAAAAGAAAAAAAATTTCATTATTATTATTTATTTTAACCAGATGTGTTCTTTTATTTCGGTTATATCGATTCTTTTATTCGGATCTTCAACCAAACATTGATCAACAAGACTTTTTACACAATCTGAACATCTTTCATAAGGTAATCGGTTAAACGTTTTATATGATTCTTCATTCTTGAACGGCATCTTTGTTTCTACACAACTGAACAAAAGACTTCCGAACATAAACACTACACTCTTTTTTACATCGTAAAAGTCTCCAGAAAATATTTCCGGAGCGCAATATCCGATTGTACCGGTTCTCTTATTACTCAATGGTCGAGCATTGCTCCTATCACATACACAATCTTCAAAATCGAGTATTTTTACTTGATATTTTGTTTTATGAAACATTATATTTGAAGGTTTAATATCAAGATGATATATTTGTTTCTCGGAGAGAATTTCAAGAGCTTCGATAACACTTTTTAATATTTTCTTGATACATCTTTCTAACCGACTTGAGCTGGACGTATAATCGTACAATTCTGTCCACTGTCCACTCAGATATTCCATAACAATCGCAAATTCTTCATCATTTTGAAAATAATCGAGAATCACTGGACAAATATTATTATTATTTATTAATTTGTTGTAATACATTTCTTTGGGAATTGGGAAAGGAAAGGTTTTCGTGTTGAAGAAGTAGGAATTTTTTTGTTTGAGGAATGTTTTGATTAATACAATTTTATATTTGTTATTGTTTGAAGAATTATTATAAGCCAAATAGATTGAACCTTTTGATCGTTGTTGAATAAAACTAATGAAAGTATAATCATTATGAATAATCATTTTATATATTTATATTATATTTTGATATTTTAATTTTAATAATATTTTGTATAATAATTATTATATTATATAATAAAATAATTTATAATTATAAAGTGATTTAAAATACTAAATGTGAATAATTTATTTAATTATTAATATTATCTAATATTTGATTGGATAAATTTATTATTTATTTATTTATTATTTTAAATACTTTTACAAATTGACTAATATATTTTTTTATATTTTGAAACCTTTATATGTCACTCTTAGTGTTTTTTAATGAAAATAGTCTGACATCAAAATAATCATTAATCCATTAAAGTTTAATAGTTTAAATATTTTTGTTAGGAATTTAAATTCGAATGATTATATTGTCTTATTATTGTTATTTATTTGTGAATTTTCATTCTCTCCTGTTAAAATGCCGATCGATTTTCGACATTTATCATCATTAATGCGGTGTCCGACAAGTTGAGATTTTTGAGGACGTCATCATTCTCCTTTGTCCAGGAGCCAAGACAACCAACGACTATCGTTCCGAGATGTACGCTCCAGGCCGGAAATTTGGCTTTTGCCTCGGCTTCAAGTGATTCGTATTTTGTCTCATTCAGCTCTCTGGCGGATTCGAGGTTCTCCATCTCGTCATATGGCGTTTTGATGTCTATTAGCCATAAGGTTTTTCCGCCGGTGTTTTTGATTTGTAGGTCTATTCTTCTGCTCGTTGTAGAGAAATCACTTTGTTCGTCAGTTTTGATCTCGTATTACGGCAATTCAAAGTCTATAGCTTCAACAATTAGGTCAACCACAGCATTGTGTCGTGCAGTGACAAGTGTCATATTACAATTGCAGCGACAGAGGACATGCATTTGTGTTTCCACATAGTTTCGACATGCACGGCAGAGTGTTTGTTCTTTTGGTCTCTTCGGCCTGTAGTTTACAGGGAGGTTTCCTGTTCTTGCTTGATGGATGAATCGCCATTCTGTTGCTGTTAGGCTTCCATCGTAAAGTATCTGACTGGAGGTTTTGTTTTTGCTCAAGGCGTCAGCTGATCAGCCCGCGATTATTTGATTTGTCCAATCCACAAACTTTTGGTGGTGGTACAGTCTGTGGAATTGGAAAGATAGAGTTTTTTTGTTGGCAGCAGATAGAGTCAGAGTTTCACTAGACGACCTGATCTGTAAGCATATCCCCTTTACTTGATCGTATAGGAAGCGTGTTTGTAATCCAATCTTGTCTAGATATCTGATGTTATTTCTGATTTTGGTCCACCAAGATTGGATTCCGTTCTCTCGATCTCCTTCGTTGAGCCAATCCATCATTTCGCTGATTGTTCTATCTGGATTGTACTTTCTCCTTTTGTTTTTACTTTATTTTTTCAGAGTGTTGTTCAAATTGATTAGTGTTAATTCAGCTACGTTCATATCTTCGCAGGTCAAATTCCTGAATGCCTGTATGATTGATTGTATGGCATATTCATCTCGGGTTTCGACTAATCCAAGTCCCCCCTACTCTTTTCCTGCGTAAAGATAGTCGTTTGTTGCTGTTGGTTGTAAACCACACACGGGTTTTATTAGCTTTCTGATCTCTCTGTCTAGACCGATTTCGAATGTCTTGTTTTTAATTTCAGGACTACCATAGCTTGACAGTTCTCTGTTCGGAATGTTATAATTTCGAAAAGAGAAGATTAAGCGCGAGTGGATGAATGTCTTGTATGTGTCAATCTTCTGCCAAGGATCAAGAGAGGAGTTGGAGATTTTATTCATATCCTTTATGATACCCTTGAAAAGTTCGGTGGGAGAGCTTTTTGTTTTTCTTGTAAAGTCTACTCCCAGGTATCTGTATCCCTTTTCGTCGTCAACTATTGAGACTTCTTCTCCGTTGATGTATATCTTTTTGTTTCCCTTCTTTGTTGACAGGTATCCGGATTTGCTCGAATTGAAGGTCATCGATGTCCATCGATGTTCTATACGTTCCTTCAGAATAGTCCCTTTTTCTAGAGTCTTCTCTTATGTACAATTCATCATCTAGTTCGTCCACTTCTGCTACTGGATATTTCCTATTCGTGTATGTTGGCCGTTCTCTATACCGTTGATTTGAGTAATTTTGCCTGTTATTCCACCGATTCTTTACATTACCCCTTTTCCATTGATCACGCTCCCTAAATCTATTAGGGTTTTCATAACACTATGTTCTTAAATGCCCTTTTCTATTACAATGACTATACTTCACGTTAGGGCACTCTCTTTTAACATGTCCTTCTTCGTGGCATGCCGAACGGGAGTAGTTAAATATTATGCCTTTATACACAGGACCCAAGACCCAAGAAAAAAAAAGTTATGAAATAGAGAAAAATAGTATATGGAGTAAAAAAGAAAAAATAGAAAAAAATAGATAATTTGAAAGTCTGGAAGAAAAAAAAATCAAATAATTGGTCAAAATGAAAATCAAAACTTTTTCGGCAAAATGGAATTCTTGGGTAGTGTGCAGATTTTTTTATCGGCGAAAATATTGTCTTGGGCAGTGTGCGGATTTTTTTTTATCGGCGAAAAAAAATGTTGTAGATGAAGAGGTGCCAAAAAGCTATTCCGAAAAATAGCTATTGGTTATTTTTTTTATAGTATCATTGTGAAATAAAAAAATTATTTATCAGACTAACAAATTAATAAAAAAACATTAGATTATTTATGGCCATTTAAAATTTTTTTTATAGTATCATTGTGAAATAAAAATTATATAATATTACCAAAATAAAATTTTTTATTAAAATTGAGGAAATGTTAAATTGTATAACCATTTAAGTATATTCATTTTTTTTAACTAAAAGGAAAACTATGAACACAATCTTTATATCTCCTTTTGTCGTCAAAATTGCATGTTGCCAATTTGTCTGTTTTCACTACATTAATTTTATGACGAGTGGTCTGAATTCGAGTTTGTTCCCGAAATACTAATCTACTATAGTATAAAACATTTTTCCGATCTTCCAATGAGACTCCTCCATCTGTAATTCCTTTAATCTGATCAGATTTTTTGGTTTCGCCGGTTATAATATTTATGGCTGTATACGCATAATCTTTTGATTTCAGGAAAATGGCTTCCTTGATAAAGAATTTATCACCTAATTCATTCTTCATTTTTCCAATTTCCGAGTCATGAAGATGATTGAATAATTTTTCCTGGATATTCTCATATTCGTCCTGAATTTCAACGAATATTGAATCTGTATCTCCATAGTGGATTTTCACTTGACCAGATTCGAAGTTCCAAATTTTGTCCAGGACTTCGTATACGAATTTATACATAATTAACTTGGATAACTCCAAAATGGTAAATCCGATATAATTAAATTTATTAAAATGAATAGACTGTTTGTGCATTTCTACCGCACACAGTCTGGAATTGAAGGGAGTGAATGATTTGTAGTTCATTTTCCCAGCTAGTCGTTTATACCGTTCTATACAATTAACAATTTCAATATTACAATATTTCCTAACATTTTCTAAAGTCTTACCATAGAAAGCGTTATTCAATAATTTGAAAAAGAAATTCCCAAAAGTATTTTTGGGATATTCCATTCGTTTTTTAAGATTGAAATCAATAAAGGATTCCAACCAATTGGATTGACGATATTTTAATTTTCTGTGTATTTTCTTTAAAATCATTCCTTGATCCAAGTAAAAATCCAGTGTTCGACCTTCAACTATATAATTCAATTTATCCCCATGAGTCATCATTAATGTTTCTCGGGGATAATAATTTTCTGGGGTAAATGACTTCTCATAATCTGTCATCTCATCTTCGGGAATTTTTGGAATCTTTTTTTCCGGACACAGAGGATAATAGAATGTCCGTTTTTTTATTGAATCCGGATATTCCAGATCCACTTCGTAAACATATCCATATTTATCTTCTTCATCGGATTTTTTGTAATGCTTATTTCTCGACCAAGCCATTTCCCCAGTTGGAAGTTTGAATCTCATACATGTCGCGTATAAACTATTTTCATCGAGATGAAAAAGAAAATTTGGTGAGAGATATTTACTCCAGTCCAATTGTGATTTGTTCGAATAATTATCAAATTCATTTATAAGTTCACGGTATTCTTCAGTTGTTAATTCAAATCCTAATTCTTTGAAATCTTTATCAACTTTTTCATTATGACAGACAACGTGGCGATTGCCAAAAACTCCAGTCATGCCTCCTCTTGTCCCTTTTTCGTAAAACAGTAACATATCGTATGACTCTTCACTGAAATATTTTAATTTCATTTTGCTGAATTTCATTCCCGCCTGAAAAG
>MQRK01230684.1:0-15199 GCA_001938485.1 Girardia tigrina
TCTAAGAATATTTAAACCCTGATTTGCAATTTCAAAACTGGACGACAAATTCCAAACTCTGTGAACAAGCCCTTTTATCATACCCTCTCTGTATTTCTCCTCACAAAAACTCTGTGGTGCTGTGTAAAAACCTGTATCTGTTGCCTTTCTGAATAATTCAGTTTTATAGCCTCCATTCATCCTAGTGACAAGAATGTCCAGAAAGGGAAGTTTATTATCTACTTCCAATTCTGTAAGTCCATTCTAGACAGACTCACTCGTGAGACTGTAGATAAAAAAATCGAAAAAGAAAAAATCAAAAATGAACAAATTAATAGTTTAAACATTGGAAACTGCTTTACACCTGGGTATACTCTAAGTTTACCTTACTCCGAGGGTTTTAAACATCTCAAGAATTCGATCTTGAAATATGCAAATAACATTTTAAATTTAAAAATTATTTCTCAATCATTTAAAGTTGAGAATAGGTTTCGCAATAAATCCCATACTCCTTTAGGATTGTGTTCGGACATTGTTTATCAATACACATGTAATGGGTGCAATGCCACATACATCGGAGAGCCTGCCCGTCATCTCTGCAAACGAGTCCAAGAACACAGTCAAAAAGGGGGAAAGAGTAATATTACTGAGCATAAAAAACGTGTAAATATAATGTGAACATAAATGATTTTAAGATTTTGTGCAAGCATTTTAAAAATTATTGGGAGAGAGTTTCATGAGAAGCTTGTTCATAAGATCATGTAAACCAAAAATCAATGTTCAAACAGCACTCTCAACTTTGTTACGAGTTTTCGATTAGACTTACGTAAGTGGTTACATAATCATTCATTTCTTATAAAGGGTGGGCCAAAAGTAACTACACAATTTATTCTGTTTAAATTTTTTTTCAGGTTTACTTTTGTTTAAAATTTTTAAAATTATTTTATTCCACGGGCCTTGAATTTTTATCATGCCAAGATACACAACGGAGCAAAAAATATTTATTTATATTTATTCAATAAAATTCAATAATTCAATTATTTCTGTTCAGCACGAATTTCAAAAGCGTTATAAAACTAAAAATGTTCCAGAGAGAACAATCTTAACGCATCTGATTTCTTCTTATGGGGTTATCTGAAAGACTGTGTATACAAAAGAAACCCAAGTTCAATATCAGATCTAAAGAAAATTATAACCGAGGGAATAAGATCGATTAAGCCATCAGTTTTAAACAGGGTAATGGAAACTACCATAGAAAGATGTAGAATTTGTCAATCGGGAAATGGAAAACACCTAAATAATGTAATATTTAAAAGATAAATTAATAAAATATAACCTTTAAAGTTTATTTTTGTTTTATTGTTTGTTAAATATGTTGGGATATAGGTGATTTATAAAATAATTGCTTTTCTTTTTAATTAATTCAAGATGTACTTTTAGAAATTAAATAAAGGGCGCTTTTCTTTTCTTTTCTCCTCTTTTTCTACCCTTTTTCTAATCTTAAATTTTTCTATTTACTTTTCAAATAATTTTAATTATTCTTTTGTAAAAATACTTTTTAACTTATTCTAAATTATTTACCCTTTTAATTATTTTTTAATCCAATTGTTTATATATATTTTATATTTATTATGGTAGACGGATAAACAAAATTTATTTAATCCATTAATTAAAACAATAAATTAAATGCTTATATTAAAATTAAATACTATACTCAACAAATTTAATAAAAGGAAAAGAAACTATAGGTTAAATAAATTGTGTAGTTACTTTTTGCCCACTCTTTATAAAAGCAATAAAAAAGAACATAATCAGTGATCTGATGATGACGGTTAAACCGTCGAAATGTTGAGTGTTAGTTGTGTTTTATTCTATTCAAGAAGAAAGTCTGGATTATTCATAAAATTTATTTTTATATCTACAATTTATTACAATTTTTAAATAAGTCAAAGGTGTTAAAAAGAGCAAAGTTTATTTGGCCCCTGGCCGATTTTATATTTGAACTTCGAGAGTCTTTAGCGACAACTCGAGTAACCGTATTTGAAAAGTTTAGAACGCACTTTCCAGCGCGTTTATATATGTATATATATTTATTTATATAATTGATATAATGAACTTTAAATCAAGAAAAATCTTTTTACTTTGAGAAATTCTCTACACTATTTCAGTGTGGGTTGAGCGCTTTTGTCCTCTGACTTTCAACTCGTTTATATACGATAAATTTGAAATGCAAATAATGTGACGTCTGGTCGAAATTCAAATTCTTGTAACTTAAACGAATTCTTGTAACATAAACTCTTAAGAATAACAACCTTTCTTTCTAACTTCTGAACTTTTTAATTAACAATGACCTTTATATATAATTTTTTTATGTACTTTCCTTTTCAAATTAATTATATTTATTGTTTTTATTCCTCTGTTTATTGTTTCTCTTTAATTAATCTAAGTTTATTTTTTTCTTTTATTTATTAAAACTCTTTAATTATTTTTATTTATTTATATAAAAAATATAACTTTATATTTATTATCATAAATATTTCATCTATGAAAAATATAAATATTTGTAAATATTTATTAATTTAAACAACAAATACATATAAATTATAAAATTTGAGATATTCCCTCAACAGAAATATATTATCCTAAATATATTTTTAAATGGCGTTTATTTGTTTATAATTTTAAATTATTAGAAAATATTAAAATGTATTTAAATAAGTGATTCTACTTTATTTTATTTTATCGACTCAAAATATTACTAAATATGTGAAAAATAAAATACAGAAACAAATTCATGTTCATTAATTATAATTTCTAATAATAATTTTTAGAGACAGGTGACAATATCCGGATATTTAAATTTCGCAAAACTTTGAAAGAAGATCTTCTCGATTTTCTATGATACATTTGAACATTATATTCTGAATTTTCTAATGACGGCACATGTTGTTACGGAAAAAGAATTTGTTTCCAAAAAACAAACTTGTAATCACGGAAATTTCCAATACCTATAATTCATAAACTCTCTTTTTATGAATTAGAGAGTTTAAGTATAATCTTAGTCGGTATATTTTGTCATAATAATGCATTTGTTTATGCCGCAGACATTTCTAGATACGAATTGTGTAGTTTGACTTGACGTCTTGATAGCACAGATATTATCTTAAGATAATGATGATATTTGTACAAATTTTTATGAGCCTTTAATAAAAACTTGTCAGTTTTGTCCAACATATTCTATCGATGTAAATATTTTATGAAATTTCAAACAACAATGAGACGATCAAAATCCAATTTTATTCAATTAACATCAATCAAAATAAAATCGTAACTTTAATCATCTAGATAATGATTTTAGAAGTGAAAAAAAAGCAAAAATATAATGAAACGTTCAACGGATATTTATTCCATCACGATCGTGTTTCGTTTTTATTCTTAATTAATTGCCTATCGAATCGGAAAATAAAGAAAGCGATTTGTTTTATCGAAGTGGTGTAAACCATAAATTTCAAATGAGCTGTGAAATCTGTTGGTCGAATACAGCGGTCGTGTCGACTCACTGTAACCACAAGAGTTGCGAGTAATCATTGATTGCAGTATCGTGAAACATGCATCTGAGTTACTCTCTTTCAAGATCGTGTTTCAGAACGAGCCTCAATACGAGCCCGAATTATCCAGTCGCGTGCTTCAAGTGCACGCGCTTGCTGGACGAATACGAGTACATGAAGGTACGGTCGAAATGACCTGCGTCTAGATTGTCGCCAACTATGTGATATCTTTCGAATTTCCTCTGTCAGTATAACACTTTATCAATCGATTCTCAAGAAATAATTTGTTGACGATTTTCATCATTTTTTCATTATTCGGTACTGTGTACTTTTTCATCTCTGAGACACAAGATCATACCTTTTACGATCCATTAAACAAACTATCAATTATATTTTTTATTGTAATCGTAATTTAAAAACTTAATTTTCTTTTTACAATAATTTTTATTCGCATTATGAGAGTTTATTTTGTGAATCATTACTAATAAGACAATATAACCTATTGATTAACATCCAAAATTAAATCAAAAACCGGTGGAATTCTACCTGAGTTACACAACTTCTTCTCACATTTCGGATTTTCATAATCCGCAACTGCTATGATCTTTTCCGGATACTGTGAGGTCCAATCGTTAATAACAAGTTTTCAGTCGTTAATAACGAAACTTGTTTTAACGTGGATTTTACAGTATCTGTTACTATGTCCATTTAATAATAATAAATTTTGGAAAATATGTCAGGTAAATAAGTTCTTGTTACATTATTTTTTACATAATTATGTTTTTGTAAATATTATTTTTATTAAATTTAAAAATATAATAAATACGAAATGTTTTAAGTAAAATTTTATCAAACAACAGGATATAAGATAAAATTTTATTTGATACAAAAAGGTATTAATTATATTTAATCACCAAAAATGTCAAGTTTGGCAATGAATCAATCAAGAAAGGTCTTACAATGCCTATGATATGGTCTAAGGTCCGAATAATCCACCTTCAGCAATTCTTGTGAAATTGCTGCCTGAAGGAAATCAATTCGGTTCATTTGGGTCATTGGCAGCAGATTATCTTCTGACATCTGCTTCCTGACTCCCTTTTTCAGTTTCGAAAACACTGCTTCAATGAGGTTTAGAAACGGTGAATAAGGGGGTAAGTTATGGACACGATGAATCGAAATAGTGTCCAGATGGATCGAGGCATTATTATTAATTAGACAATATGGTTGATCGTCTAATTTTAATGATAACTCCTCGATGAAGATCTGATATATGTGGTTCCATGACAATTCGACACATTTTTCATTCAATTCGACACAAATTTTTTAATTCGACCAATAACTAAAATGAAATATTTTCATTATTACTGTACATTTTTTGAAACTCGACATTTTCAATAACTATATTTTTGGTTAGACTAATTAGTTTTTCTGTATTTAATATGAAAAAAATATCAATTTAATATGAAAAAAATCAATTTTTATGAAAAAATATGTATTTACTATCAACAATATGTATTTAATATAAAAATATCAATTTAATATGAAAAAAATCCATTCTCACATATTTCTTATCAACTTATATTGAGGGTGCTCTTGGTAGAGCTCTTCAGTTTCCAATAAAATGCTGGAACCATTTCGATTCTGCTGGTGAGCAGACACCAAAAACTACAAATTGTTGCGAAGGTTTCCACATTGCTCTTAATGTCATATTTCAATGCAGCCACCCCAGTGTTTGGACCTGGCTTGATGGACTTGGAAGAGATATAGCTTGTCACAGACTGACTTTGGCAAATGCTCTGTCAGATAGCCCTGAGGTTGTAAAGAAAAAATATGTATTATTGAGTGAAGCAAACTGAGTGAAAAACTGAAATACTTGCGTTGACTAGCTAATTTGCAATGAATAAAATGTTAAAAATTAACTTTTACTGTGACGAATTAAAAAAGTCATTGATTTTTAATACGTTAATTAAAATCAATAAAGTTTTCAACAGTATAATACATATATTTAGAAAAGAAAAATAACATCTCAAAAAACGTATAAAAACCATAACTACAACAGAATTTTTTCCGAGACTTTTTCTTTTTTGAATTTAAAATTGTATAAATATGAGGGGGGAGAATTGGGAGGCAAGTTGTTCTCATTCGATTCATCATTCTCATCTTCCGAATTTACTGGGGATGAATCTTCTGGGTCGTTTTGGCTTTCGATTAATTTAAGTACAGGGTGACCTTGTATATTATTAAATATTTAAATATTTGTATATTTTAAATATTTATTAAAACATATTAAACTTTATTTTAATTGTTAAATTAAAAATATGAACATATAAAATGATTAATTTAATTATGTTCGAATAGTCAATCACTTTAAATTTAAATAAAAAAAACCAATTTCCATCTGGGTTGAGAATCACCATTCTAAATTCAACATACTTAAATCAACATACAGCATCCATACATTTACACATACAAACAATTTAAAATATTCCTCACAGACAAATTCATTTTATTTATTTTAAAGTAGTTTTAAATATTTTAAATTTAATTAATTTGAACCTTTGATATTGGATTTTTACAAGACAGTTTGATTTGTAAATGTATCGTATCACTTCTTGGCATCATTACCATAGTGACACGATGCCAAATCCGTCTAAAAAGAAAGTAAGACCTCCGTGCTGACTTATGAATTGTAATAAACAATTTTGCAAGCACTCCTTCACATAGACTTCTATGTTTATCGGGCCAGATGTGACAAAGCTTGACATTTATTGCTTGTCTTTACAGCCTGATAAATGTCAAATTATGCAATTAGACAGTTCATCTTATTTGGTGTTCTTGTAAAATCAAAAATCACCAAAACGAAAAGCGCTTTTTGCTCAAAATTAATGATAATTTTTCAATGGTTTTAACGGAACGATAAAGGTCGATTTTTTTTATCAAAAAATCCAATTGATAGAAATTTTAAAAAAAAATGTTTACAATAAATTTTCAGTTAATAAACAAACGGATAATTAATGTCACTTTCGATATTTTCATTTGATTTATTTTTTTGAATTTCGTAAATCGATATTCGATATTCGAAATTTGAGTGGCTGTGGTTGCCAGTAAGAACACAATCGAAATCCATCAAGAAGAAATATATTTAAATTCTAACACATATAACCAAATATTAGAACAACAACAATAATTGAATATTAAAATAACATTCAATTATCCAACTAACATTAAAAAAATAAATAAAATTTCTATAAACAGAAAATCGAGCACAACATTATAATTTGTTGTGGCTGTAACAAATTGATCTCCAATTAGAAACTAAAGAAATTATTGATATCCATATTATAAACGAATTATGTTTACTCTAATGTATCCCTCATTTCTGGTCCATTCATAAGTATAATTGGATGGAGCATAATAGTAAGCTGTTAATTGAAAGCGTAACATAAAATGACAGTATTTCAGTCCATCCTTCCATTCGTCCCAAGAACAAAGGACACAAAAAGTGTACTTTATCACATTTTGAAATAGAATGTGATAAAAATGTAGAATTAAAAAATTTGTGTCGTTTTATTGTCGATTTAACTTTTACTTTTTCATTTTAATTATTGTTTAATGTGTCGAATTAAAAAATTTATTTCATAAAAATTGATTTTTTTCATATTAAATTGATATTTTTTTCATATAATTGATTTTTTATATAAAATATATAAAAATTGAAATATATGTTCAAAATAATATGGCAGGCTGAATTGTAAACGAATGCATTTTTAAAACATTAGTTCATATTAAAGTGATATTTTTATATTAAATACATATTTTACATATTAAATACATATTTTTTCATAAAAATTGATTTTTTTCATTGATATAACTCATTAGTCTAACCAAAAATATAGTTATTGAAAATGTCGAAATAAAATATTTGTCCCATTAAAAAATGTGTCGAATTAAAAAAATTTGTGTCGAATTGTCTTGTGTCGAATTGTACGTGTGTCGAATTGTCGTGTGTCGAATTGTCTGTGTCGAATTGTCGTGTGTCGAATTGTCTTGTGTCGAATTGTCTGGTTACCGATATATGTCATGGTTCACCGTGGACAGACATATTTGATGATGTATGGGGCCATTTTCCCTATTGCCATTATGAGGGACACATTCCTTCCACGGTTGGTCGGAATAGTAACAGTGGCCGGCATTCCTCTCCAGGACCTCGCATTTTGTCTCGTGGTCCAGATATTGAAACCAATTTCATCAATAAAGATGAGATTTTTGCTGCGCCATCCTTCTGACTGGAACCTCATCGTGTAGTCGAACCGTTTCTCCTTGACGGCTACCGAGTTGCGGTCTTGAACACAAGCGTGTACTTTTTTGAAGGTGATCAATTTTCCCTCCAAGTACCTCGAAATTGTGTTCCTGCTGAACTGCATTCCTTCGGTTTCAAATAAAAATTGCCTAATTTCCTTCAGGAATGCAGTGGGATTTTCATCTAGGAATTAAAGAATCTTTATTCCTAGAGGATCTGTTATGATGGCTCTTTTGTGGCCGCCATGGAGGCCAACATTGATGCAGCCATTCTTCTGGTATCGGTAAATGATACCCCTTGCGGCAGATTCGCAAATCTCCAACTGCCGGGACAAATATAGGTAATCTTCTTCCCGTCTATATGCGTCCACTAAATTCTGCTTCTCAACCTGGGATATTCTAAAGGATTTATTTGTTAAAAAAAGATTTGTGAACATGAAAAACCTACGATTGGCGGGTTTTTTTACTCTTTGTGGGCTCATATGAACCACCGGATCGGTTCTTGAGCTGGCGACTGAATATGGGTTCGAAATGTCTTCGTAAATTTTTAAAATTTTATATTGTTAAATGGACATTATATTAGCAATTGGTCCTAATATTATGTGTGAATGTTGTATGTGTGTATGTCTGTGTGTTAAGGGGTAGAAAATATTATTTCATATATTTTCTATTCTCAAATGGACATTTTATTATCAAATGGACATTTGAGTAAGTATGTATTTTAAATTAACATTTTGATTGGTTTAATTTTATTTTTCTTTCATTTTAGACATGGATTTATTAATAAATGGACTTCTTATATTATTAAATGGACCACGCAGTATGCCCTGATTCCATTTTTATTTATGATTTGACTTAAAAATCAAAGTTCATTTTCAAATTATATACATTATTCAGGATTTACCAGTAGTCCAACTTTTTGAATTCTGGAAAATAATTATTTTAATAGTTCCATCTGATCTGTTTCCGTTTACAAAAATTTATCGTCCAGAAACACGATTGCTTCTTTCCATAACATATCTTTCAGAACATCTGCCACCAGTGTTTGAAAATTTGTTGAAGCCTCAGCAATACCAGATGACATTCTTGTAAAGCAAAATTTCCCTGTTTTATTATTTTTTACAATTTAAAATATTCTTCTCATTCTACTTGATAAGAGCAATTTAAATATCAATAGAAATTACATACATCCATCTTAAATTAAGTTTCCATCATCTCATCAATATTTGACAAGGGAAAGTCCGACTTTTCTATGACTTAGTTCAACAGTCTAAAATCTTTTAATCAAATCTTTTGTTATTCTTTTTCCATACAAACCATTTACGTGTTTCTTGGAGATGCATACGTCACTATTATTCCTTGTTTCAGATTCTTTAAAGCATCATCAATATGACTTTTTGGACGCTAAGGTTGCTTCAAAATTAGTTCAATGTTTAACAAACAACTATTTTAGCTTTTATACTTAATCTTCCTGTAAAAACTTAGTAATCGATTTTAATATAGGAGGTAATTACAAATTCAACTAAAACTGTCTTTAACAACCTCTTTTCTGAACAGTCTTCGAATGACACAAAATTAGGTTTATTATGCATATAATCAATATTAACATTTTTATAGTTATTATAATATTTTTATTAAAAGTACTATCAATATAATCAATATAACACATTAATTTACTTATTACAAATTAACGGATTCCCAACACTTAGTCTTCAGTTTTTGGCTCCTATTATGGACTGTATCGTTAACAACGGCGTTTTTTAAATACGTGTATTAATATAAACACAATAGATAATCCCCTCATTTCTCCAGAATAGATCGTAGGTCCATACACATATTTTCCACAGCGCCTTTCATCCTCTCTATGAAATATCGGCAAGTGGTGTTGAAGAAATTCCTCCAAATTCTGGAGGAGGGTTTATCTATACTTTAGATTCTATAGTGTTTATATTATATTAACGCCGTTTTTTACGACACAGCCTATATATCCTGAATTCACAATTGATTAGTGTAATGATGGATCTAATTCAACTGCAGCTGAATCGATTCTTGAGTCAATATCAATTGTAGCCACCGATAATCTGATTCTGGTCTGAAACCATTACCAATGATTAGACTCGGTTCCTGGGGTTCATTTATGTAATACCAATACCCTTATATCCATTTACATCACATTTATGGTAGAAAATCTGGTTAAATATATCATGAAAAAACGTTAATCAATTAATAGGAAATGGTTTCGCATAGCGCACCCAATCAAGATTTAAAGTCCTCAAGATGACTATTTCTCGTTCTCTTTCGTTAATCTCCAACAAATTGAAAAGACTAGACAAGTCACTTTCTTCGTCGACAATACGCGTACAATACTCTCGGTATCTCGCATAATCTGGCTGTCGAATTGGCCATCGAATAAGCGATTTTCGTACGTGACATCAATTGAAAGTTTGATCAATTTATATAATTGAAAACAGAACATTTTGCATTCAATAACTTTTATTTTTTTAACTGATAACATTAACAATTCTATTCAATCGATAATAATTTTCAAATTTCTGTGCGGTGATTCCGCCATTTTTTAAACAACAAACTTTTTACATTATATATATATATATATATATATATATATATATATATATGAATTATATTTATATTGTTTTCTTGGAAGTATTTACCTTACAAATTTAGATTTGATTTTACTTAAAATTTTAAATTAACTAAAATTTCTAATTAATTACTTTATTTAATTTATTTTAAAAAAACATGTTTCTTTAATTGATTCTGCTTAAGTTCAATCAAGATGTAAATTTTTTCAACCAGGAAATTTTACATGTTTTCGAAATAAAAACGAACTTTAATAAAATAAGCGAAACATATATTTTTAATTCTTCATAGTTCACAAGATAATTTATTCAATTATTTTGTGATCCTCTAAATCAGTGGTTCCCAACCCTTTTTCATTAGAGTACCCATCTACCTGATTCTTTATTTAGTGGGTAGCCCTAACACACACACACACATATATATATATATTGTCGGTTTTTTTTTAAATTTTAGCTTGTTAGTAATCGGTTCGCCGAACTCAAAAAATTTTAAGAACCGGTTCCACCGAACGGTGCGAACCAGCTGAATTCCACCATTGTATATATATTATTAATATACACACACAAATAAGAAATCATTTAGTAATTTCAGATGTACAAATATATTTACTTTCAAGACGAGTATTTTGCCCTAAAAAATGTGTTTCAAAAATCAGCACACGGTACTATTTCCTATTATTTAATTATTTTAATACAAGAAAATAACCATTTGCTGTGTGTTTAAAGATTCTTTTGAGTTTTTAAACAGGATTTGAATTGCATTTTCCGCCATAATACTTTTTTTTGAGTACCCCTAAGCAACCTTTCGTGTACCCCGGGTTGGGAACCGCTGTTCTAAATAAACATCTTATTTTTCATAACTGACTCATCAGTCATACTGATTAAAGTTATTATTTTCTATTTATTTCGATCAAATATCGATACAAGGATAAAACATAATCGAATTTCCACGTTAATAATTATTTATTATGTAAGAGTAAGAAAAGGAATATGACAAAAGTTATTTCATGGTTGGTGAAAGGGTGAAAAAATATTATTGCAAAGTTTATTGATTTATTTTTAGTATTTCTTACCCGAAAATGTCAATAAATATATGGACAGTAAAAAGTATTTGAGTGATTTGACTGACAAAAATTTGCATAAATGCTTCAATTCTGGTTGTGAAGGCGAGTTTAGAAATGTCTCGGATGGAAAGATTTCCAGATTTGTGTGTGAAAGATGCGGTGTAATAAATTGCTTGAACTGTTTGGCGGTGCACAGGGTCGGTGAGTTATGTACAGACTGGGAGGCTTCTCACGCTGATGTTGTGAATGAGAGGAACAAAAAAAGAGACGAGATTAATGTGAGGTTTACTTTGTAGTTTTCGAACTTAATTTTAGGATCGGTTGGAGATGAGAAATTTGATGGATTAAATATGTTTATTGAAATAGGACGCGCAACAATAATTTATTTAATTAATGTAATTAGTTAATATGTAAAATATTTTTCCGATTCCGTCGCGATGAATCAGATGCAATTAAGGTCGAAAGGGCCCCCATATTTAATATTTTTGATAAAATTTACACATTAAAAAAATAAAGCTATAATTCGGTGTCCTATCACATCGCCTACCATTTCAAGGGCCTGTATTTGTCTTAATTGTCATGGCTTTTTTTCTATTTAATTGGTTTTTAAATTTTTGATACATTGTGCTATATTGACGAAGGTACGGGACACTTAATCTCGAAGACACTTGATCCCGGGGACATTTGATCCAAATTTCATTTAATCCTGAAGAGACTTGATCCCGATGAGATTTAATAATAACAAAAAATAACAAACGTCTGCAATAAATATTATTAATTATTAAGCATTAACTTTCAGGAATTTGACATATGAGCCATTGCAAGTAGAAATACAAATACCTCAACACGATTATAGGTGGTCACAGCTATTTTTACTTTTTCATTCAAAGTACGATATCTCTTCTAAGCTGTGTGTCTTATGTCGGTAAAACATTGAAGTAGCAGTGTTGCTTGTTTGTTGATGTCCTTATGATCCCATTCATGAACTTTCAGGTTTTCGGGAGTTGATATTGAAAGAGTGACTGAAGGTCATGATGCCATCCTTTAACTAAGTTTGTCGTTCTCACAATTCCTGCAGTTGCAGCCTTGTGCTGATTCCACTGTTCAACTTTAAAGAGTGATGAACCATAAGCTGCATTACGACCCCTCAAGCAGCGACCGACTTGATTTATTCCTTCTCCAAATACAAAATGGATGGAATAAAGCTGAAAAAACACCGTGGGTGCAAGTGCAAAGGTTCCATCAGCAATCCAGGTTTTCTGGATCAAATTTCCTTCAATTACCTCTGGATTAAGTGACATCGGGATTAAATGTCAACGGGATCAAGTGTAGTGGATTCATTGACGTAATATGCAAGTCTCTTTATATTTGCTTCTGAATTTGGAATGACGGGGTATTAATACACTTCTGTAATACTTGCATGTTAACGAGCAATGGTATTCGAGTATATAGTTAGTAAAAATTAATATAAAACGTATTTGAAGTAAAATCTTGTTCGAAATTGCTCTTGACGATTTATACGATTCTTCGAATTTATTTATACTGAAAGGAGTTAAGATTATAAATAAAAGCTTTCATAGCCCAAATATAGTTTTGACAAAGTTACCCAAAATATCTAAGTCATCTATATATACAAATTTACAAAAAGGTTTTTATTTCTCAAACCAATTTCAATAAGCTTTGATTTGCTTAACCTTTTAGAATTTAAATAACTTTATTATGATCATTTTAATACTTTTATTTTTATAATATTAATAGTCTGATGAGTTACAATTAAACAAAACATTATCATATAAGAATTAAATTTTCTTTGATTTATATAATAATACATTTGGTTATTAAAATGCTTCTCACCTCCAACCGATTAATATTTATAGTTTTAAAATAATAAATTTGTAGAAAAAATCAAGGGATTTAAGACCATAATTATTATGAATACATAAAATTTTCTTATAGTAAAATTCAATGAACTATTTAACGAAATATTTCTTTTCATATATCATATATAATTTCTAGATTTAGCCGAAGGAAGAATAAAATTATATCTATTTCTTCTTAAAATTTTGTAGCCTTTATTCTGAAGAGATATCTTCGGAAACATAAAACTCCTTACTTATACGCAATGTGTACATTTAAACCTGTTTTTATGCGGCCCTTTTTTTGCACATTATGAGATCACACAAAAAATTCGCATAAAAACAGGTTTGAGTGTATGTTTTAAATATTTTAAATAAATTTTGTAAAATAAAAAATACAATTAAAGTTAAAATTTAAAAACAATTGCATTTTGAAATCATTAAAAATATTGAACTTCATTTGTCAACATTTATTTTAGTAATTAATTTTGGCTGATTACCCGCCATCTTCAGACTAAATTAACATTCCCTTTTGAAGCTGTTATATAATGATATAAGTTGATTATTTGTAGTGTTATTCCAAAATATAATTTTTTTATCCATAAATATAAATTTTTTTATTCAACAATATAAATTTTTTAGATGGCTCAAAAACATGTTAAAAAATCATATTATATAAATGGTTCTAAAAATCCGAGATTGTGTCATTACATTATCACCATGAACAATAGTAGAAATCGATGTCTTGGTTTTCTTGTTACAGTTCGATTTGCTCCTTTTCTTTTTACAACTTCGTTTAACAACCCAGATATTATTTTATTAAATTACGTTCCAATAGTACTAATTGAAATCAACAACAACTCTGAAATTGTTTAATCAACACAATCATTATTTAGTTGTTCCTGAATTATTCCTAACATCTCATTTGTAACAAATAAAAATACTTTTACTACTGTAAATAGTTTAAGTATTTTTATTTGTTTTGGTTGCTTGTTTGATCTAATTGATTTACAATTTGTAATATATATATATATATATATATATATATATATATATACTCGGCTGATTCAAAAGTTTTTTCGTTTTTCCATTCATATTTAGAGATAACAAAGCATCTAAACAGAAGGCATTTATTCTTCGAAATACAGGCATTTATTTTTGATGGTCTTCAACCATCTTCCAGCCAGTTGCTCGGATCGCTTAGCTTTTTAAATGCGACTTTTCTATGAAATAATTATTGATATGTTAATATTCTCATTCCAAGATTTTAACCGAAATGCACCCTTGCTCAAGAGAATTTAAACGTCTTTTGGCTATCTCAAAGTTCCCTTCAGAGTTCAACATTCAAAATTTTCAAGACAGGCTTAAATAATGGCGTCCGCCGTTCCAGCACATTGAGTCGACGCTCTCATTTGTCATAATGGAGTAACAAATGGTGTTTGTTGGGTTTTTGATCAAGATTATAATTCAATAACACCAAAACTTTATTAATAACACAAATAACAATTACTTAAACAATTTTTATTGAGGAACTTTCGTTTTCTTTTGACCAAATTTCTTATACATAAAAATATGGAATTACAAATACTGATAAGTTATTTATTAAAACGAGATTTTTAAAAATTAAGATTTTTTCTTTAATTTTATAGATTAAACATTCTATTATTTGATAAAGTTTAATTTAGAATCAGCAAAATTTATTTTAACCCAAATTAACAAAAAAAGAATTTAACCTTTTATTTATTATCAATATTTAAATTTAAAATACAATTTACGAATTCAAAATACAATTCACGAATTTAAAATACAATTTACAAATTTAAAATACAAAAATATTTAATTTAAGCAATATT
>MQRK01230686.1:10810-32536 GCA_001938485.1 Girardia tigrina
AAGCCTGTATAAAAAAAATTCAGCTGAATTGGATGACTGAAAGTGGTCGAAAAATCAATCGCAAGATTTGTTCCAGACAGACAAACAGACAAGAAAGCAAGCTAATAAAAACGTGGTAATTAGAGGAATACTTTGCTATGTTGTTTATTACATGGGGCGTTATTTTGCAGAGGGGTTGCACATTTAGCTCATGCTCGACTGGCCGAATAAATAATGAGATCATTCAAATATAATTTTACTTTATAAGGACTGAGTGCGAAAAATACTACTAACTGTAAAATCCTCTATCTTTTTTGATTGAAAAAATACCGACTATTTTTCAAAAATGTGTTTAATTCAAAATAATTTTAGTAAGCTAACAAAGACTAATTATTTTTTTTAATAAATTCTGGAGCTTTTCCCGAATGCCTGCCATTAGACTTGCAATTGTAGTTTCTGTCACGTTTTTGGCTGTATGATTCCACTTGTTACGAAAATCTGCAACTGACTGTGCCCTCTTGTTTGTCGTCTTTAATTGACTTTTTACCAGGGCTCAATATCTTTCGATTCGGCAAAGCTCTGGAAAATTTGGTGGGTTTGCCTCTCTTTTCACCAAATCGACATTGTTGTCTTCGTACCACTTCTTGGCTGCCTTACCATAGTGGCACGATGCCAAATCCGGCCAAAAGAAAGTAAGACCTCCGTGCTGACTTATGAATGG
Organism: Girardia tigrina; assembly: GCA_001938485.1. Classification (NCBI taxonomy): domain Eukaryota; kingdom Metazoa; phylum Platyhelminthes; order Tricladida; family Dugesiidae; genus Girardia; species Girardia tigrina. The sequence goes on from MQRK01230686.1 coordinate 11,511, forward strand.
CAATAAACGCTTTTGCAATCACTCCTTCACATAGACTTCTGTGTTTATTGTGACAGATGTGACAAAGCATTTACTCCTTTTACCGCATCCACATATAGCCTGCCAAACAAGAATTTTTTTCGGGAAAATTAGATTTTTTCTTTCTTCTAAATTTGTCTTCAACTCCTCCTTTTTTAGTTGCAGAGTAAAATTATTGTCCGGGTAGCTATAAAAACTCGCAGAGCACATAAGTCTCATCATTTATAATGCAACATTTTTTTCGCAAGAAAACCAGATTTCAACTTTCTGGCTCGCTGCTGCACCTTTACGTTCTTGTTAGCGTTCCGGTCTAGTACTGTTTGAACTTTATACACAGACTGTTTAATTTTCCGAACTGTTTTCTCGCTACAATTTGTCTTTACTGCCAGTTTTCGATTAGATAGACGAGGATTTCTCTCTAACAGAGCCTTTACTTTCTTCACATTCTGTGTACACGAAAAACCCTTTCTTCTTCCTGAACCAATTTTTCTGAAAACTTTCAAGTTCTCTTTGAAATTTTTAATTACGTTAGAAACTGTTTTCTGACAAACCTTTGCCTTTCTGGCAATTGTTTTCTGACTTGATTGTGGATTTTCTTGAAATAAACGAATAATTAATTCGCAACTTTCTGTTTCTGACGACATATTCATGAAAAATGAATACTAAAATGATTTTTATTTTGATTTATTCAAACAACAGCCTACTTGATTAGTTTGTTGTAATTTGTGAATTTATGTTGGAGTTGTAGAGATTTATAGTTAGCAATATTTTTCGCACTCAGTCTTTACTTAATTTTAAATGAAATTTAGTTACTCATATGTATTTTAAATTCTGCGGGAAAGGTCTGTTTTATTCATATTATGGCACAAGTTAGAGAATGTATCAAATAAATGTTTAGATGATAATTTTCTTGCAATTAAGATTTTGTTGAGAAGCAATCTATAACGTAGTGAATGAATAGTTTTCAGAACACGACCATAAATCGCTTAATTGATAAAATTGAAAAGTTAGAGTACCATGACATGTTTTCCTGAATTACTTATATAGTTTTCAAGATTGCGCTGTCATGTTTGTCTGATCAGGTTGAGCTCGTCATTCGATGATATCATAACAGTGGACTATTTCTACTGCTAACCTTCAACTAAATAGATTGTCGAGATTAAATTAGGAAGACTCTTCACCAAATCTATCCTGTCTGAAAAAAGATCTTTTGACCGACAAGCGGCATTTCGGTACAGTTAAACTGTTTGACCAAATCAACACTTTCCAAGAATTTCTCTTCATCGCACAGACGACGATATAATAAACCATTTCTCGATAAATATTAATCAGAAAATTATGTGGTATTTGAAACACCGGGAGAATATCGAAACTCTTTTTGATTTGAGATTAACTCTCAAAGAAAGAATCACTCACCGATCTACTAATCGCGCCTCGCCAGTCTTTCTAAACTGGTATTCCTTTCAGTGAGCAAATTTTGTATCTGCGAATTCAGTAAATCATTTCTCTCAAACGACATTTCAAATTATTCATTTTTTAACAGAAATTAATTTGTTAAGTGCATACAGAAATATCGTACAAAGCATTTCACATCCGTCACAGTTTCCTTAATTGATCAGTTTTTGGTCAGTGTTCTCTAAAATATTGTTTTTAAATAATAATCTTTGATCACACGGATAGAATCCACAAATATTGCGATACGAATTTGTAACAGTCATTTTATAATACCATCTGTAAGTCAATAAATTCAAATGACACAAGAAAATTAGAGTGTAAATGCGTATCTTCTTAGTTACGTTATTGCAAACCATTTTCTTGAATTTTCCGCCGGATATTTGGGCTTAAATCAAAATGCATCCATTCGTTTCACTTTCAAGGAAAATTCTTTCTTTACTTTTTATAACTCAATTCAAAATCTACCATTATTTTCGTTGGGTTCAAAACTAACATTTAGCACAATTAATGTCTGAAACAGTGTCTTGAGTTTTGTTTTGCAGTCGTTAGGAAAATTCACACATTGCTAATAACATTTATTACAACTACAATTTGGATCACCTTTACCACAATTCGTAGTAGTCTTCAGACCCGTATTCATCAATCAAAAGATTAACAATCTTTACTCCAAAATCTGAACTAACATAAATCAGCATATTCTTTTAAAAATATTTACTACAAATTATATTGGTTAAAATTATAAAAATAAAATTAATAAAATCATTTAAAATTTACAATTATAATTAATTAAAAATAAATTTTACCATTAAATTACAATTAAATTAGTTTCAGATAAGAAAAATTAAAATATTATTAAAAACTATATCTGGGTAGGAGAGACACAATTCCAAATTAACACACAACATTCAAAAACAAAACATCAACATTCCACACATTCATTACATTAGTAATGCAAAAATACAGAGATAATACATTATTTGTCTAGAGTTGAAAAAAAAGCTTGAGCATTTTTGAAAGTTCCATCTAAAAACCAGTGAAATGTTGTTTCCAAAATTTTGAGATTGTCGGTTGTTCCAAAAATCAATCTTCTGTTATTATTGCCGGAACCTGAATCAAGTAGAGTCATATCTTTGCCAATGCATTCTTTCAAATGATCTGGAATATCGATTTAATGAACATGTAAAGGAATTGGAAATCAATTACTGACAACTTGATGGGGATGTCTTACATTACGACGCAAATGACTAACAGTCGGTTACTTGGCTCTTGCATCTCCTTTTATCGTTGGCAAACATTGGCTTATAATTTGCTGTGGCACTCCACGAGTTATTTATTCTAGTATTTTGACTTATTCAACAACTTTAATTAGTTCTTGCTGTGCTGCATCTGAACCATAGCAGTGACCGTTTAACTTTCTCTCAAGTTCTACTCTACAAAATATAATTTTATCTTTACATTCGGTCTTGTTGCGTCTTCTCTCGCATTAGAATGATATGTCACCATTTGCCATTTTTTTTGTTTAACATAAATGTGATCTTCAAAAGTCCCTTTGATTTGTCCTTTATTAGATATTACAAATTCCATTTTTCGTTTTGTTTAAAAAATATTTAATTTTTGAAATAATTAAAAAAAAATTATTTAACTTGTTTATTATTTTTATCGATTTAATGAACATGTAAAGGAATTGGAAATCAATTACTGACAATTTGATGGTGATGTCTTACATTAGATTGTTTATTATTATTGACATTTAGAATATGTAAATATTATTTCTATTTAAATTAAGATATTTGAAAATATATAAAAATAAATGCCATGATAATGAATGAAAGAAAATCAAAGTTATGAAAAATATTTTCAAAATCCAAATAACTTTGATATATGTATTAAAAAGATTGATAGCAATTTCAAGATGTATTAGTAATAATAATTATGACGATTAAAAAATATTTAGAAGACATTTTAATTAATGGTATTGATTTGTGTCCATTAGGAAATGAAAAAACAATTAGTAAAGAATATTGAAAAAATTATAAGTTTTCTTCAGTTTTTTGTATGGGACTTTGGTTTAGAGAGGTTTTTTGTCTTAGGGGGTTTTGTCCCAATGTTTGTTGTGTAAAATTTAACAATGCATTACGCTTTGCGAAATTTTGTTTTACGATTTATTAAGGTATGTCAAGATTAGATCTGTCAAGTTGTTCCTTACTCAATTTATATTTGTCAATTAAGCTGGAAACATTGTTGAATCATAGTTGACAAGTAGTTAAATATAAGAATTTTATTGTTATTGATATTTTGTTTTTTCCATTCTTTATTATTAGCTTACTTTATATATATATATATATATATATATATATATATATATATGTGTATCCATGGAATTTAGAAACCTATTTTTAAGGCTTTAACTCAATCAATGTTCTCCAATCTTTGCACACTTACTCATTCGCCATGACAATAAATGATTATGTGAAAATTTGATCGAAAAAAACGGAAAATTCAGAGTTCCCGAACAATATTAATTGCAAGATATCTACTTATAAATTATAAGTAGTTTATATTAATTTTTAAAGTGTTTCATTAAATTTTTTTAAATTTTAATAACTTTGTTGGCCAAGTAGAGTTCTGTCTGCATAAAGAATGGATATAAAAATTTTAATTTTTTGATTTACTAGTTTAATTGTTCTTTTCATCCCGGTAGTTTTCTTAGTTTGCTAAGCATTTTACGTTATTTTAAGTCAATTCGTTAATTCATTGTTCTATTCAAATATTCACATGGTTTAGATTAATAAACTTTATTTTTGCAGTTAGACTCATTTTCAGAATGGAAATTTTTATTCTGGAATCCTTACATTAATTCCGATATGAGTGAAAAATGCAGTTTGAAGCCAACGAGTAATAATAAAGAAAAATTAAGCTTTCTAAAGCAACAACTTTTGCAACTGGCCAAATACAAGGAACATTTTATTGGTAATTAGTTTTTGGTTTATGTTCATCTCAGATCATTGTTTAATTGATTATTATTTTTTAATCATTTTCATACATTTACTGTTGTACTTTGAGAAATTATTTTAACAAGAAGCTGTTTTGTATGGTATAAAATTGTTTATGTCGTTTTTTTGATTTTTCAGTGTTTTAATTAAACCCAGTACGTGATGCGCCCAAAACGTCGGTGTGGTATAATTGGGAAAGCATTTGAACAGAAACCCAAAACTTTGACACAGTTGTGTATAAAATGTTTAAGCATCATTTGTCAACATTCGAGTCATTTGCATTCATGTATATTTTCCAGTGCTAGATCATTTAAGAAAAATGTATTTTTGAAGAAATCATAGGCCTCTCCACATCTTCCCTCAGGTCTTCAGCATTCGCAAACTGTTTGCCACGATCATGTTTCTTTATATACCTCAAAAGTTAAAAATTGCTGGGGACAAGCTTTGAACTGTTTGGAGGATGGTCAAAGCAACCTTTCTCCAGAACTCACATGAATGCTGCACTTTTATGGATTGGTGCATTGTTTTGGAGAAATCACTTGGGAATATCCCGTTCTTTTTGTCGAGCATATCGGAATTTTCATACAATATCAGCATAGTATTCAGAGTTAAGTCTGGCGTTTCTTAATCTAAATTTACAAGCATAAACCATGGGTATCCAGAAAAAGCCAATCATCAGTCATTTTCTGTTGGAGGAATATTCTGAGAACTTGGTTTTCCTGGACATTTCAAAAGACTTAACTCACGTTTAGATTTCATCTTGCATGATAATATAATTACACTGGAACGCCTTATGAACGCCACTGTTGGAAAAGAAGGAGGTTGGTTTGAGAGTACTCCATTCTCTCCTCACACATTTCTGTGAAAGAATGTTGTGAACATATACAGCTGCCAACTTTCTCACTCCGAATTCACGCATTGTTGTTGGTATGATTATTTTGCTGACTTTAAGAACATCAACCAATGTCCGCGTTGTGATTCGACAGTCTCCTCAAAGTAAAGATTCGCACTTTTTTAATTTTGTCAGAAATTTTACACAAGTCATTAAAAACTGACTATTTCCTTTCTTTAAACAGTAAAATCCATTGGTACCTTCATTTGTGTGATGGAGAGTCATAGCCATATGCCTCCTATTTGGGAACATGATATAATATCAGAAACTTTTTAACGCTACGATATTCCACTGCATCAATCATTACTTGTACTCTCGGTAAAAGCCAGGCTTCATTCTTGGAATCACAGATCACGGTCCCTAGAGTTTGTTTTTGTTGCTCTCTAAATCGTTTGGGTTTCCAAAAACTTCGGAATTTGAATCTCTCAAGTTTATTTTTGTCAAAGAATCACCATGAGAATGATATGGAAATTTAACTATCTTAAATAATTTTTAAAGCAACCAGAGCAAGTCTATTTTGTTTCATAAGTTTTCTTTAAACATGTGAATCAAAAAAATAATATAAGTACAAATAATAATTTTGAAGGACAAATAGTAGAATAATACAAATTTGAATCGATATCATGTTTTAAAATTGAAAAAAAGTGAATAACACTAAATCTAGAATTTTAATGTGTCATACTGAGGTGTTTACATTTTCAGATTATGTCAATGAAACCGGCTATGATTCTTGGTTCTGTCAGTTAATTGTCGCCGAATACTCGTCTATGTATGGGAAATTAGTGAATAAAGTAATACAATTACTCGGGAAGTGTTAATTGATCACTGCTCCTCAATTGTTCAGATAACCGGCACCATTGCCAAATTAAAGAAGACAGCACCTTTCGCGAAAGATGAGAAATCCGTGAAACCAACGTCTCTTCCTGAAACAAAAAATAAATGTAATGACTTATGGTTGTTCCACGATATCTATTTTACATTATTTTTGATAATCTTTATTCAGATTTTATTAATTCGTTTATTTCTATTTCTTAAACGTTTCTTATGAATTAATTTGTTAAATATGTTTTTTGTCAGAACAGTTAAACATTATTTATATTTGCAAGTGAATGAAACTTGTGAATCTATCATAGTAAATTTTATGTTATTTTATTTCAGCCGGCTCTTTTTTGAAATCTCTTTCTTCGTCCATTTCTACCACAGTCAAATTATTGATGAACGCTCTTAATTATATGGATTTTCAAGTGTCTCAAGATGTATTCATACTAACATGTATGGTTTTAAACAAACTGTTCATGCTGGCTCAAGCCAATGGTTTTCAGCTGTCTGGTTCCTTTAATAAGAAGTCTCTGTTCTCCATCGTGGAACGAGCGTTTAGTGAACCTATTCACTGCCGCAACAGTGTTACCCCTGGGGTATTTTCGTTACACGCCTGCAGAATTCTGCTACTAGAACTCGTTCGCAATGATATCAAAATATTAGTTTCAAATCGATATGATGACAAAATTGAAGCTTGCCAACTGAATAATGATATTTTAGAATCATTAATTAATAATGAGGATCAAATATACGACTGTGGTTTAGAAAATGATAACAACGGCCTAAATGAAGACGAAGAAGATCTTGACAATGAAGAAGAGGATATAACCCCAACTGGAGCGGATGACGAAGACATTAATAGCATGATTGAACCATATGCTGTGTATGTAACTCATTTAGGGAATATATCCAAACAAAAAGGTTTTTTAATTAAATCTTCGATGTTTAATTCAAAGGAATTTTATTTTAGAGTTATTGAAATATGAAGAATCACCTTCGGACGATTATACAGATCTAGTGGAAGAGTTCGATTTGTAAGCTTCGTTAAAAATGTTTTTTAGTCTTTTTATACTTAATGATTAATTTTTATTATTATTGCCAAGCTCTTCAGATTTTGCGTAAAAATAAAAAGAATTGCTAGCAGCAAGATTTGGCCTAGATGGTACAAGCCGTATTTTTTAATTAATTGTCCAAGTTTTTTCAGTGTAAATACGCCAGAAATAGTTATGTTCCTTTGCTATCAATCTCTCGCTCATTCATTATCCACAATTCATTTTAAGAACTTAGAAATCATTTGTATATAACATACATTACAGCCTTTTTCAAGATCTTATCAAAGAAAATATTCCAATATTTTCTTACGTCATCAGTGTAAAAACTTTGTTCATTATATTTAATTATTTATATAAGATGTTGGTGTAAAATTGGGTGCAGCGCGGCCGTGGAGTCCCGGGGTTATGTAAAGTGTGGTTTTTTTGCAAAAAAATACTTACGATTATCTACAAATTTATACACTGTATTATATAGCAATTTTTTCGTTTATTTTCATGAATGAAATTAAAACTCTATCAAATTACCAAATAATAATTATTATTATTACAAGCTTTTATTACGTTTCATTTATTTGTTTGTCTGTCTGAAATCTCATGTTCTCGTACGGCATCCATATTACGTGACATAAGACGTTTCGATGACAGTAATTTCAAACTGAAATGTATCTTTGTTTAAAATAATTATTTTATAATTGTGTTCGAATTTCTTTAAAAGTAAAATATATTTTATTTATCTCCAGTAAAAACTAAATTTGATTAAATTCTCTTAAAAATGTAGACTTGGTCATCCGTCATCGTTTCTGTCTTCGTATGCAAAGAGTAAAATTTCCAAAGAATATCCTACATCGATAAAAGCAATGGAAATGGAAAAAAACTCAAATAATCAAATGGATATTGTTAAAAATGAAATACATGAGTTGAGTTCTCTACATTCTATTCTGTACTACGATCTAAGACTAGAGAACTCTATCTTTACCGACCAGGAACTCTCCTATAATCAGAATCAATTGAAATGGAAGCGACAAGTTCAGAATGATATTTATGAGCAGCTTCCTGTTTGCCATTCGGCCGTCAAGTTGCCAAATAATTCTGTCGTTAATAAAGTAAGTTCGTTAAGTTAGATTCATTAACTGTAATTCTTTAATTTTACTTTTGAAAGTATTTTTGGTGATAATTGACGGTTTATTCAATCGCTTCAGTGAAAGAATAGAGTTTATAACTTCAGAAGGATGAATGATTGATTAGCTCAAACTGTGATTGAGATCACAAAGAGTTTTTATAAGACCTTAGCGAAGCATATTAAGGGAATTATGTATCTATATTGAACAATAAATATGCTATCCGAGTCTACATACGTTTTATTTGAATAACTAGTCTAATACCCGAATATTTTGAAAATTTAGATATTTTCGATCGAATGTCGTTTTGTTGCTCGAAATAAGGCAAAAAAGTAAAGTTCGAGGAAGTTATTTTGAATGAGTTACAAGATGTAGCAGTAAATAGAATTAATTTGAAAAGTAAAATATAATTTAATACCTAACGATAAAGGGGATTTTGGGGATCTGGCGATCTGGTTGTGGGGATTCAGGAATTTGTTATGTAATACTTGGGAAAAAATTAGGTAATCTAATAAAAATTGTGAAATAAAAAAACATTAAGAAATTATCATTAATAGTGAGCTCAAAGTATTTATATCAGTACTACCGAAGGGCAATAAGTCTTTTTCGAATTTTCCTACTAATACTTCACATTCATCTAATAAAACAATTAAAAGTTTAATTTCTTTGTTAATCTTAAGCGAATAAAGAAGCAAGCGAGACACATTTTAAGAAGAATTAATTAAATTTTGGTGATTTGTCACACAGAAAATTGTGATGTGTAACAAATATATTTAAATTAGTGAAAGTTTACTGAATTCAATGTAGAAAAAACAAGAAATTTCTAAGTAAAAAATATGTTGCAAAATTTCGTTCTTTCATGAAATTCTCAGAATACGGTAAAATAATTTTAAAATTAACCAGTAAATCAAAAAAGAACTAAATTTGTTTTAAGTTTGGATACTCATGTGGCTTGCCCTTGGGAGGAAGACAAATAAGGTGGAAAGCTAGCTGAGTGAAGGAAATGAAACAATTTATATTTTTTTGATTATTAAATAAAAGTTTGAGAACTAATAATTTTGGTATTATGTAACATTGGGGTATCTAGGGTTTTGTGACATGGTGGATGGGGGGGGGGTTCGAAAATTCTGATTTTTTTGTGTTACGTATTAAATGAACAGTCGCAGACCTATCAGATAATTTACGCATATTATTTTGTAAAAGTGTTTCATGTTTAGGTTATCCAAATTAGAAACCAATTTTCGATTTCTGTAAAACAAATAAACCGAGGACCTGTCAAATACTGCTGCATACGTCAGAACATGCAGTCTGAATTAAAGTATTCCACACTTGCTACTTAGTTAACACAAATTTCGTCATAGTAAACACGGCAAAATGCATAGCGATTTGCATGAAACTCAAATGTGATATAAATTGTATAATAATATTGAACATTGTATATAAAACCATCGAAATCGGCTGTGATTATGATTCACAGATAATAACATCTTTCAGAACCATGGTTTGAAAAGAGAATTAACTAATTTGTACTCTTAAAAGAATAATGAATCTAGGTTATCCTAATTCAAGCCGACCGAGTTCGGATAATTCATGTTCCCTGGTACTTAAATAATTATTGAATTAATTTAATTATATATATGGACCGAGAACAAAATTTATGGACTTATGAACTTGGATCACTCCAAAAGGCAAGACATTTATCTTGATTGAATGTGAAAATTTCGTTACAGTTGGAAAAAAGTTCTAGCTAGCTACGGACAATACTTTGGTTAATCTGTTCATTGATAATATCTGTTCATTGATAAAAACTATGACAGAAAAAAATCTTTAATGTTTTTATTTTCAAACATGTACAAAAAGTGATTATTCAAACAAAAATGTTAATTTAATTTATACATCGAGTTTTTGTTCGAAATTTATTTTCGGCCCCAGTTGCGAGGAATAACAAGATGGGAGACATAAAAAAATACGAATTAAAATAAAAAAAGCAAAAATAAAAGGAAAAACATTAATTTAAAATTTAATGCTAAAGTCGTGGGCACCATAGATGACATCCAAAAATTTTTTTAATAATTATACGTGCACATTATAATTTTATAACATTTTCTTACGGCAACAGAAAATATTTAAGAAAATTGATTTTTAAATTGTCTTTAGATTGAAAGGCAAATATTTGCCAAAAAATATATTTACCAAATTCAGAATATCAATTGAATTTTTTAAAAGCTAGGATAAAAGTATGTATTCTATTTGTTACATGCAAAATTCCAGAATTCGGGCAGTTAGATTTCTAAAACACATTCTTCTATTTTTCCAAACAGATCTAACGATTTTCTAGATCAGGTTTATTTATCTTCCCGGCACTTATTCTGCCTTAAGCAAAAATTAACTATCGATATAAACGTGTCGTAGCTCTACGGAGACACGAAAACTAATATGATCTCACTTCATCTCATTTAAAAAATATTTCGGCATAACTTGATGATGATAATTTAATAATTATTAGATATCTATGAGGTCTCATTGATATTTGTTTTTTTTATCTCAGATCACACAACCATTAGCGATCGGTCACATCTTTGAGTCGATCAATGAACTCTTAGACAAGAGTCTCTCGGAACAGGTCAATATTCAAGAAATAGCGACATTTGTGTGCCATCTTTGCCATTTGTTGGACAAGGAGTTTGTTTGATAGATTATGAATGTTTGTTTTTCTTATGTGTTCTTCATTAGAAATCTTTTGGTGGAATTTGATTCTTTGAAGCTCTCCTCAACATCATTATTGTCTCTTTTGGAAAAGTTATTGCAGTTGTGTTCGTCATCTGGATCAATGTTATTGAACTACTGTAAACTAGTCTGCGCGTTACTAACTCTACAATCGACAACGACTGGAGAAATCAAATTTTTTAAAACAATCTTTCATTTGAGTGATGAATTAGATAATCGAGAAATTATTGAAGAAGTTTTGAATTTGTTTCAAGTTCTTGTCACCAAGTGTTTGGAGAATGCTCAAGACGATTCTCGATTTGTGAATATCTTTCTGGATGTCGTTTATGACATCATCGATAACTGGTATGCTTTCTTGATGATGTATTAAACCATAGGTTAGGTCGACTGATAGACAAGATGTTTTTCGAACATTTTCTATTTTTTTATTTAATATATCACACTATAATTATATATATCTCTCAATTTTATTGTGAAAATGTAAACATTTAATAAGTTTTATACTCGTCAAGAATAATTAGTTGAATAACATATACCAACTAGAAAAAGACCCGTCATTTATGACTGTTGCGCTGAATTTTCGTCTTTGAAAGTTTCTGCTTTAGTTTTTAAATTGTAATTATTATAATTTATTATTTATTGCTTCGAATTCTGTGTTGATTTAACAGTCGGTCAATTAAGTCGGATCCCAGTGTCATTCGGCGACGGCACTGCATAGACATGGCCGTCTTGATTCGGGCTATCGAAATTGATCACGTTTATACGTGGATTCACTCTGGTCCCTCCGCAATTTTGCATGTTATTTGTTATTATTTTTTAATAACGAAAATTTGTAATTTCTACAAAATTGATTTTCAGCAAAATAATTAATAAGTGATAAAAATCGTCATTTATCAAATAAATTAGTATTTTTATAAGAAATTCACGAAATTCCGTGTATAAATCATTTTAATCGTCGTTATTCGAAATCGGTGTTGATTTAACCATTTAACGACCTGAACTATTTTCGATTGATTTCGTCAGCTTCCTGGCGTCTTTTGGTGAAGGCACTGAACCGACAAGAATTGTCTCAATGCGGGGTATCCAGATTGACCACGTCCTTAAATGGATCCATTCCGGTTTCTCCGCAATATCATATTTAAAAGCGTGAACGACAAGCAAACAAACAAACAAACACACTTTTTAGACAAATATTATATGTATTACAGTCTACTCCGGTTAATCCAAAAACCCCAAAAAAACGCTCGAATTAGCTGATTTTCGGTTTAGCCAGAAATCGACTAATCCGAATAACTGTTCAAATTGACCTAAAAGAGCAAAATTGACCTAATAGACCTAATAAAAGTTGCTCCCATAATAAAAAAGCATGTTTAACACCTAAATTTGTATTTTATACATGTTTATTAGAAATAAAAAAATTTACTTTATTGACTTAAAGTACACAAGATATATTACGCCATTTTGCACTGTTCGGAATAGACGAATAAAAGTACAAGGTATCTATTGTGCCCGTTTTCATAAAGTCTTTCGGTTTTCGGTTTAGCCAGCGAAAATTATATTAGAAAACGTAGGGGAATTTTTCCGTGTTCGGATTAGCCAGAGTAGACTGTACATATTTCCCTGGTCAACACTGATATTCTTACTGTTTTGTTTTTTGAAAGTTTAGCAATCTTTATTTCTATTGATTCGTGAATTTCTAAATACGCTAACAACACACAAGAGGACAACTTTTTGTAGATTTTTAAAAACGAAGTCAAAATGCGGTGTTATTGTAAGATGGAAACGGTCATTAATCTATTTCAGTAGGTTACTAAGACCGCGTGAAAGAGACGTACGATAAATGTAAATAGTTATTCACTTTCATTGAATCTCTGTGTTGATTCGAAGATAGTTGTCTTTTTAATGGTACATCAGTAAGGATAAGTAAATTATTGTTGGTTCGTATGTGAATGGGACAGCACAGCTATGTGATTTTGCTACTTGTGGAAGAAAGTCTATCTCATAGCTCTCTCTGATGCTCACAAAGTCCTGCTAACATTCCTCTACATAATTCTAAAGACTTTTTGAAATCCATGAACTGTGCTTCTTCACCTACATAACAATTTCCTCGGTTCAGTGAAATATTATAGATTACTTAATGAATTTTCGTCAGATTTTGTTTATGTTTAGACAATCATGACATGTCTTGTTATTTATGCTACAAGTTATTTTCTAAATTTGTGTTACTGGTGCCATAAAAAGATTTATTGATAAATTCTCTTTGATTTATTTAATCTATGATAAAAGAAGTAATAGAACCTTTTTGGTACAGTTTTTACTATGTACGGATTTTTTTGGAAATGAAAAGAAAAGGTAATTATTGTATGAAGACTACAAGAAATGATCACAGATTTTATTGGCTTTTGTATTGATATCATAGTCATCACTATGCAGATTAGGGTTAACCTCAACAATTAATAAATTAAAATATCTGTATTTTGTTTCTCATAATCAACCTAAAAATAATCTTTTTTCTATGTATCTTTAATTTACTATGTTCTCTGTAATCGTTACATCCATTCTACTTGTTATTTTCTGCTCAGGAGAATATAACTCGTTGTCGTTTTTTTATCTTTTAACAACATTGTGCCATCTTTGCCACTTGTGGGACAAGAGTATGTTTGATAGATTATGAAGACATGGTTTTCTTGCATGGTCAGCATTAGAAATGTGTTGGTGGAATTTGATTTTCCTTAATACATATGCCAATGTATTTGCCAATTTTGTCTTTCATATTTCTTATAATCCGAACAAATGTTTATCTTAACATAGAGAAAGCAACCTTTTCCGAGTCCTCTTTACTGTAACAACTGATGTTGTTTTTGTGTCTTGTTTCTTCTATACAATGTATCTCTGATTCCTCATTTGCTTACCATTCATTTTCTGAGATAGTCTCTACCAATTAGTATTTCATTCGACATTATTTCATCCATTCTGATATATTTGATATATTCCGAAATCAGCACTTGTTATTCAATATAATTGTCTTCATGATCTTTTAAGGTTGTCGTTTTTTCTCTACAGTTGCGCAAAATAATCCTCCTTCTTAATATTTTTCTTCCATAATCGATCCATATTAATTATCCTGTAATATGCAGAAAGTGATCGAGTTTTCCATTCAAATCCATTCTGTCATCCCCTTAATGATCTTGATCTCTGCTATCATTTCCACTGACGTCTGTCACAGTGATACCATCATTCTTAGGGAATTGAAAACATGTACAATTTATAACTTTATTTTTTTTAAAAATCTTTATGTGTGGAATTATAAACACCATAATTCAATGTCTTATCAATTGATTAACGATTCTCGATTTGAATGCATTATTTTAGGAATCTGTCTAAAGAACGAACCAAGTCTAAGTCTCGGGAGCAGTTGGCGTCCATCTTTATCGTCTGCGTCAAGCCTCGTTTGATTGAATGGTTACAGGCAAATCCAAGCTTGCTGTTTAAATACGTTTTTAAAGTGACAGAAGTTACAAGTCGATTTTTACGCATTTCTTCCACTGAAGAACAACGAAAATGTTTCAGTAGCTTAGTTCCAGAAATGTTTATAGGTCAACTGTTGCATATAGAACAGACCACATTGCCGAGTTCTGTTGAAGAATTAATGATTCACAAACAAGTGTTCGTTCAGTTAAACCTGGTGATATTAGAAATCATAACTATCAACCAAGAATTGTTTCTGCCAGTTATTTCTACGGAATTGTTGAAAACTCTGTTGATCTCGTTATCTCTTTGCACCAGCAATATGTTCGAATCGAGTAAATGTTTTGACGTATCAATCCTGTCAACGCAACTAGTCAAGCATTTACAAATAACAACGGTGGGTGACGTTATTTGGCAGCAACTCGTGTCCATCAGTAATATATTACTGGCGTCAATGAACAAGAAGACGAAAATTGTTCTTTCTTCACTCCTCTCTACCGTTCAAAGTTCTATTCCTTCAATTAATGAACCATTATTTTTACTTTCTATTTGGATAATTCCTCAGTTATCTTTACAATTAAATGAAGAGATTAGCTACACGGAGTTGCTGTCCGAATTAATATCAAGTATAGTAACCTTTTCGAATTCCCGGTTATCGATATCTCCTGTGAACTCTCTGGCCACTCGACTCTCTGTTTCATTAATGCATCAAACTGCCGCTAATAAAAATTCTTCCCTCAATGTAAAAACTGAAGAAATTTCCAATAATAGTCGGCCTAATGTATCTCCTTTTTGTAGAATTAGTTGTCAAGGTAATGACTCTAGTGATCCATATTTGTTGGCAAAACTGTTATCTAACCAACTTGCCCGTCCATTTAATACCTTAAGGACTAATAGAACGAAAACATCTGAAAATGTCTGGTCCTATGAGTTTTATCCACATGAAACCCAAGTTCAAATTACCATTACTCTACCATGCGACATGATCGTTCATAAGATTATCTTGCATCCTAGATCTATTCGAGAATTTAGTCCTCAATTCGAAGTTATTATTAAGCGAGATTCAGTTAATCATTCAACCACTAATTATCAGCAAATACATAAATCCCTGAGCATCAATGATGGAATCGTAATTGATCATATTAGTAGCCGTAAATTATCCAATAAAATAATCTTGAGGTTTTATAAACCTCTTCTATCTAAATTGGTTTTACAGAAAATTGAAATTTGCACAATTAATCAATGGTGGGACCATAAATTCCAGATTGCCGGGGATACTGCTAACATGTACACTTACAGATGCTTACATTTATTCAACCATGTCATCAAGAACCAGTCCGTACTCAAAGAAGAATCGATATACACCATCTTATCTGAAAATGAAAAGTTCCTATCTATCCTTTTGAACTGGAACCTCATGTACAGCATCGCTAATAGTTCAACTAATAAACTTTTGATAAAAAATAGCAGTTTTCTTATTACTGATTTGTTAGTATTTTTGGGGCAAAATCATCAAACTTTTTCCATCACTATTTTAAACAAAATTCTAGACAACGTTTCCCTGTCGTCGTCCGCCAATCAACATATCTTCAATTCATCTGGCTTGCAATTTTTTAATGAAACGTCAACAATGAAACTATCTATTTTCTACAATCTCATCACAATAGAGGACCAATATTCATTCTTGAGAATGAGCACAGTGGTGAAATGGTTCGAGACACTTGATTATAGGAATATGGTATCCCTGGACAGTGTTGCGTCAGTTGTATATCTGTTGTCAGTTGCCATTTGGTACCATTCTCACAATTCATTACAGAATAATGAAGATTGGTCTACTTTGTTCAATCAAGAATTTATTTACAAACTTCATTCAATAATCTTAAATTCAAATGGCCTATTTCGAAAAAGTCTTTACCGATTAGTGACGTCTGTCTGCTCACTTCATGAGACTTTGTATCAAGCATTTATAAGTCGTTGTCCGATAATATCTCCGAATACACAACACTTCTGTACGGACAATCTCAAGTTAATATTGTGGGCCAGTCAATCAGAAAGTGGTAGCAGACTATTGCTCAGTTCAGGCATACTGCCACAGTTAGTGGATCGCATTACATTATATTTATCTCCCTCATCAATTTTGTTCAAATCCAAACAAATATATACTGAAATTTCGGGTATACTGAATTTCTTCACGAAGTTGTGTAGTTCTGGCTGCAATTTCATCAAGATCTGGCTCGGCAAATCTTCTGCCAATTCGTTTTGGCAACCGATTATTGACTATCTGATTGACTATGACCATGAGTCTCGTTTGGGTACAGTGACCTTCAACAAGTTCTCATCAATCATGAAGGTTGAACTAACAACAGCAGTTGTCAAATTCTTCTCGGCTGTCACTCTGTGCTGTGAAGACAATCAAGAAACCTTTATCAAGATCTTGATAAACGTGATGAATAAATATCGATCCCGATCAGGTAATTCGTTCTTTATTATGTCTTTATCTATTTATTATCTGATGGTGTATGGCATGAAATTTATCATATGAAAATACAATTTAAACTCCATTTCCCATTTGGAAGAGACACAAATTATTATTTGTAATATTTAAAAAACTAATTAATTGTTCTATTTAGTTGCGGTTTATAGAAATAATATCTGTTTCTGTAATAAGTCATTACGGATCATTAGTAATGTAAAAATATATTATAAAAAAGTGTATTTTATGAATTACTGTAAGAGAATTGTTATTTTCATTACCCATTTCCCCTTTATACTAAGTGCATTTATACAGTCAAAAGTCTCCAGAATCTCGGAACAAAGGAACATAACTTCTCATTTCTCAGAGGGAAGCTAAGGCGTGACCGTGCATTAAAATCTCGCACTTTTGCATCTGAAGTCGTGTGAGAGGTTTAGAAAACTTTGTATTTGTCAAATGGTTTCAACCCGATACAGAGTCTATGATTCACTACCCTGTATGCCAATGCTGAGTATTATTTGTATTACACAGTTATCCGTTACAGTCGTGGGAGGCTTATTATAGAAAAGTAAAAAAAATGTTGTAACTTTCGAAGCCAAAATTCTGACAATATTTTTTTTATATTTTAGCAATTTTATTGAATCAAATCTGAGTCATTTTATTTGGTGGCTTTAGTCATTCTTCTGTTAAGACATCATTGTAGACATTGCTGTTTCGTAACTAAATTGTAACGATTATTTGCAGAAATTTCACCAATCTTCAAGGTTCAATAAATTCATTTTTAAAATGCGAATTCCAACATTTTGTGGACATTTACTATTTACAAATGTCATCTGTAAACTGACGTAAAGTATGATGAGACCTATCGTACCTGACATTTGCCTCTAAAGTCATCTGATAGGCAAACTAATCGAAATTTACCGAATAATAAAAATTTTAATACGATTTGAGTCGACTTAACATTCTGAAATTTGGTAATAAAATATTTTTTGTAACTTGGTAATTCACTGTAATTATTGTTAAATTACGTCTAAAAAGTTCTTTTGTATATATTTTTGAATGACATTGTCGTATCTAATGACCAAATGACATTTATGAATGAAAACAAGTTTGCCCATTTCATTATAATTTTGGTGTGGAATTACAACAACCTATCGAACATGTTTCATTAACATGATTTCATATGCTTATGCCAGTTGATCGAAACATTACTCATTAACCTGGCGATAACGGCTGTTCCGTCGAAATATATTTTCGCGAAAAAACATTTTTAAATGAATTTGTTTTGCTTTTAATTTAAAAATAAGATTATGGAATTTAGAATTTATTTTATTATTTAGATACGTTAGTATTATCCGACTGCATTCGGCGTCTCATTCTTGAGGTTGTTGTTAAAGAACCCCAATATTGTGTTGTGATCAAAACATCTTCCAATAATCATTCTATAACACCGTTCCCCGGATGGATAATATGTGAGGATGAGCTTGGTAACTCTCGTCTTTCATTCCGGCATCCCTTCATAGCGTCTCAAAGCAATTGCATATTTATTGACAGTGTCCAAATGACAAGCCAGTTCTCTCAGGTTATATCCCAACTGACAGAACAGTTAAATCATATCAATAGAAAGTCTCCAAGTCCATCACCTAGAACCACAAATAGTTCATCAGAAGGAATTGATTATTTCCTTAAAAAAATTTCTGAATCGCAAACTTTGAATATAAATCCCAAACTGCAATCCACGACCGCTATTCCTTCCTCATTTCCCCGAATACCATTTAAATTTAATCACAGCACAAATTGGTCTATTTCTTTGACTTATAAAGAGAATTCGATCGATTGTGCTGATAATATCTTTGATTTCGTTAATCTAAATGAATTTGCTTCAGAATTCAATGGGGGTTTCGTTAATCTCTCATGTACCATTTCTAAATCTCATGCGAGCTGTAATTCTCTCGAAAATTCGAAATTGGATACCAAGGAAAGCAGAAATTATTTATTGGTGAAATTTACGGAATTGGGCGGTCTAAAATTATTGGGGAAAATGTTGCCTCTGTTGTACACTGATATTAGAAGAGTCAGTTCCGCCTCGATCGTGTGTCGGACACCGGTTAATCCCATTTCGTCGCATACAGGATTTATTGATGATGATCTCAATACGCCGACCGATACGACCAAATCAAATAAATCACTGCCTCAGATTCCAGCCCATTCGATTACTGCATTTTGTTTGTTTTTGAATATTGATGAATATTCAGAATATGTCATCCATGAAAAGGAGCATCGGTCAGCTTTGCTTCATTTACTCCTTGGCGTTACTTACGACTACGATGGGGTCTCCTTGTTGCAGAAGTATTCCAAAATACAATGTGTGCCTTTCTTTCTTTTAACTCAATTGCTCCAAAATCAATTATTATCATCTGAGTCTCACCAAAATATTATCAACACATGTGTTGATCTGGGACTGATAGATTACTTCATAAACCTGTTGTCGATATTGGGTCACGTGGACTCCAGTCAGTCAATCAAATGCTTCAAGTCCAGTGGACCGTACATCAAGTTCATTTCTCAAACACTGTGCGATTTGCACTATCAGTTGTTCTATCCGCTGACTAATCTCGACAAGCCCGATCTCAAATCTTCATCTAATACTCCGAAATCTGCACATATCGTCACAACTTCAATGGATCCAAAATCTCATTACATAACATTTATGCCATTTATTGACGAGAAGAAGAATTATTGGGCCAAAGGTACGGGATTTGGGACTGGTGGAATGTATAGCACATGGGATTCAGAATTCGTGCTACTCAGACAGAATTTAGAAGAAATCAATGCATCTGCGATACTAGATACATTGTCAGCCTTCATATACCCATCCGATGATGATAATAAAGATAGTAATATGGAGTTCATGATAGATTTTGGAAAGGATGTTTTGCCAACAAAGGCGGTTGAATGTATTTATCAGTCATCTTTGTTAACGTTCATTTGTTCGTATTTGCGCAATGATTCTGTTCTTGATGTGTCGCAGCATGTGAATATTTATAAGTCAATTTTGAGATTGATAAGAGCCATGGCGAAACATAAGCGATTCTGTCATTTGTTGATTCCGCACATCACTCAATCCAAACCATATCTTGATCCTCAACTCAACCACACCATATCATACCTGGCCTCTACGAACAGTGTCAGTCAGCTGCTGTCCCAGTTGAAGATCTGTGTTGATACCTATATCAACAGACTGAAGTATTATTATTATTATTTACATATTTATTATTATTCAAGTATTATTATCATTTAAATATTTATTTTTGTTTTGTTTCTTAATTATCAAATTTTATTTTAAATGTCTAAATACAGTGTTATGGTTGGCTGAAATATTGTGTATTTCTGTTGGCTCATAGAACAACATTACTTCCAAATTCATATACGAAATCTGAACACAATCCAAATGGGGTCTCGGATTTTTACCAAATCGCAGTTCATACATTTGAGATATTAATTTAGAATTTTTAATTATTAAAAATTTTATGATTGAAACTTCCTAAATCCTTCGGAATATGAAAAACTGAAAATATATATTCGAATCGGTGGTTCATCTATATTTTTGTTTGATGATTGATGATTTTATCAAGTTTTTCTTTCAAATATACAAATAGTACAGAATTCTTTATTTTTATAATTTGTTTTATCATTTGCTTGAATTATCAATTTCGATATATCAGGTTGGAAACAAAGTTCTCGCACAATTTTTATTAACAATGATATACAGCGAAACAATGCAACAATATACATTTATTGATTTATATATAAGTAAATGCAATATTTTTTAATTGTATATTTTCATAATTTCATATATCTAAATTTTCACATATGGCCGATTAAATGACAGCATCTCTCGTGAACAGCAACGTACTATGTTACTGTATGATTACAAGTCCGGGCTAAACGCTGGTCACTCGGAACGTCGTATCAACCAAGCATTTGGAGAAGGCACAATTGGCCATCGCA